>PVJO010002354.1:0-145967 GCA_004026905.1 Hystrix cristata | reverse complement strand
GGCCAGGATAGTCAGGGAGGGCGAAGGGAGATGGGCCTAAAAGAATAGGATGAGGCCAGGTGGAGAAAAGGAGGCAGGAGGGCAGTCCCCGCTGGGCACAGAGCAAAAAGTGAGACCTAAGGGACGCCATAGAGGTGAGGCTAGAGGGTAGCTCGATGGGGGCCAGATTATTGGAGCTCCACGTACCAAGAAGGACGTTTGGGCTGCTAGTCATTATGTTCTTGGAGCCATGGAAAGTTCCCTTAAGCTGAGGAATGAGTGACTTGGAGAACGTTTTTCATTGGGTGTAATAAAGGGACCTGGCACCACTTTCCCTGTTTCCTAGCCACAGTTTCCGGTCCCTGAAGTCGGATAGAGGTTGCCCTGCTCTGTCCTCGGGCTTGCCAGAGCTACTGAAAATGTCCAGTGGGAGGAAGAGGTCGTTTGTCTGCGGAGGTTTTATTGGGGGAAGGGTCCAGATCCAAAGGACCATACTGTCCCGGTTTGACAAAGCTCTCCAGATGCACAGTGCTCATTCCAGTCTCCACTTTGTGTGTGCTTGAAATATATGGCATGCTTTTAGTAATACAATAATATTTGGATCAAACGGGACGGTCTTTAAAACATAAAGAACAGGCGAGTATCCTGAGAGAAAGCGAAGGCCTTCGACCCGCCCGGGCCAGGCCTGAGGAGCTGTGCGTTGGCACCGCCGTTTTTGCCCGCGGGGAGCCCGGGGCACCTACGGCTCTGGGGGGTCTGGGGCGATCGTGGTTGAAGGTGACCGTGTGCACAGCTCCGTGCGGCCAGGCCTCGGGGTGCGCACATGCCGGCGGCCCCGTCCACGCCCGCCCGCCGGAGGGGTGCCGCGTGCTCCCCGAGGTCCGAGGGGGCGCTCTCGGGCGCGGGGCTGGGGCACGGCATCCTCCCGGGGTCCCGCCTGGGGTCCGGGGCACTCCGGGCCACCTCGCCCCGCCGACTCCAGGCCGGGATTTCTCCCGCGCTGACTTTCCGGGCCGGTGCCAGCCCGGACTCCGGGTCCCAGGCCCCAGCCGCGCGGCCGGCTGCTCGGGGCGGGGCGGGGATGCGGGGGCGGAGTTTGGGCGACTTTGTGGGGCAGCCGGGGCTCGGGCGGCCGCCGCACCGCAGCGGAGCGCGGGAGAGCGCGGGCGCCCGCCGGGCGGTCCGGAGCGGCCGATGGGGCCCGTGTGAGCGCGCCCAGGCCCGGCCCGGTGCCCGGCGGGCGGCAGCATGTCCGCGGGCGGCAACGCCAGGAAGAGCACCGGGAGGTCCTCCTACTACTACCGGCTGCTGAGGCGGCCCCGGCTGCAGCGACAGAGGAGCCGCTCCCGCAGCCGGACCCGGCCTGCCAGGGGTAGGCACCTCCCCGGCCCCAGACCCCTAAGCCCTTCCCAGCGCCCCTTCGCCACCTGGCGCCTTGGGACCCAGAGACACAGGGCCCTCCCTCTGGCTCAGGAGAACCTTCCTCTGTCCGCGGGACCCCTAAGCTCCAGCATCTCCCCCATCCTCCTCCTGCGTCTCGGGGAAACAGAGGCCCTAGTGTCTCCCCTGCGCCCGGAGCAGTGAGAGGGGCGCTGGAATCCAGGTTCTCTTTCTTACACCACAGATCTGACCTCCCAATGCCGTGGTGCCTCAGTTTACCCAGCAGCCGGGCAATAAAGTAGTCGAAGCCGATCTTGGGTTCCTTCACCTTGACTTCTCTGTCCTGGCCTCTCAAGCTTAGCCGCCTCTGGACATCTTCCCTTTCCAGGGCTCAGCCGCTCTAGCACCTCTTGCATGAAGGGGCAGGTGGGTGAACTTAAGTAAGGAAGGACCGGGGCTTGCTGCGATCTGCTCAGGACGCCACAGTGGTCCTTTTCTTTCAAGCACAGGCGACAGGACTAGGCGGAGGGAAAGGGGGGAAGTTACACAGCATTTTCTCTTTCCAGTAACAGGATCCACAGCTGGAAATGCTGTGATCCGGGGGCTGCCCTGGGCCGGTGGGGGCCGGGACTTCCTTTGCTGTCTGGGTGGAAGAAAACCCTCTGGTAGGTGGAGGCCTTGAAAGGGGCGCTAAGATGGCTGGAGCCCCGAAGAGTCTCAGGCCCACTGAGGGTGTGGGGGGGGGGCAGGAGGAGACTGAGCAAGGTTATCTTTGGGAGGGGAAGGCTGGCCCCTCGCAGAGCTGCAGAGCTTCAGTGCTCTCAGCATGAGGACCAAAGAAGCAGCAGGCCGTGGGGAAGACTTTTCCCACATCTGGGCTGAGCAGACACACACAGAGCTTCCTCAAGAAGTAGTGAGTGCTCCACGCTCAGAGGAGCTCAAGATGAGGCTGGTGCTGTGCACAGGAGTGTGCCGGAAGTTCAGTGCCTGCGGATTTCTCAAAACCCCTCTGCCTTTCCTGCAAAGGGCCTGCTCCAGCCCCCACGCTTCCTCTGGGAGACCTGAGACCGAGGCTCAAGCTTTGTGACTTGGGGCAAGTTGTGAGCCTCAGTTTTCTCATCTGTAAAATGACACCAGCCGCAGGTGGAGGAGTCACTGGGGGGCTGGCTCATGCTGTGAGAAACCGGAGTTGTACCCCAGTGGGTCAGAGGCCTCTCCTGCACCTCCCTCTGAAATGCCCTGCATGATCTTTCTTGTTTTCCACTTCTCCCTGGCTCCCTGCTTGGCTGTGGAGACACAGGGAGGATGGGAACTCCCCCTCCCGCTCAGCTGAGTGGGCGGGGGACAGTCCGTGTGTCAGGCTGTCATCTCAGCTCCAGCCCCCAGGCTCGCCATGTGCGGGAGCCCTGGTTTGTGTCTCAGCCTTTAAGGAGTTCACAGCCTGCTGGGAGTGGGTAGGAAACTGTCCCGGAATAGAAGTTCTACCTCGGAAAATCAGGGAACACTACACACAGGTGATGTTTGGACCGCGTCCCATAAGACGGGTCTCCCTTGGCAGAGGGAGTGATTGACTTAGGTCTGGGTTCAAGTCCCACCTCTGCAGAAAACTATGTTTCGGCCCATTACCTCTCCAGGCCTCCGTGACCATGTGTGCTGAATGGAAGTTGTTGGCAACAAGGGTCATGCACAGAGACCTGGAAGCTGGTGTCTGAGGCTCGGGCCACAGATTGTGGACTGCTGTCCTTTCCCTGGCCAGAAGGAACAGTTTGTGCAAAAGAGGAGGAAGAGAAAAAGGTCTTGGGTGTTGCAGACAGAGTCATCCTGAGATGGGGGAGGGTACAGGGTTGGGGGAATGGGGGGGCAGCCTTAGGACTGTTGGTGCCGGGATTCATGGGTGGCATCAGAGCTGCAGCACAGGGTGTGGGGTGCTGGAGGCAGCCGCTTCCCCAGCACAGACCTCCCCCCCGCCAGGCCCCGTTTCGGGGGATTTGCTACTCTGTGTCCTTGAGCTAGTTCCTTCTGACCTTGGGCATCAGTCTCCCTGTGGTCAGGGGGTTTGGTGCCCGGGCGGTGGCAGCAGACCCCAGGGAAAAGGGTGGTGCCCAGCACCCCGGCCTCACCCACACTCCTGCTGGCCTCTGCCACTAGCAAAGAGAGACAATGACCAGAAACCCAGGCTGTGCATGTTCAGAACTAGGGGAGGAGTTGGTGGTAGGGATCTGCAGATGGCCAGGCCACCACCTCCGCAGGCTCTCTGTTCACCGCCCCGCCTACTCCTCTGAGTGGTAGGGAGAGGGCTTTGTCCCTGCCATGGCTGCCACTAGGGACGGTGCCTGAATCTTACCAGGTTGACCAGGGTGGGACACTAAGTGAGGTTCTTCCTTTTACTGGGCCTCAGTTTCCATGTCTGAAGAGTGGGCAGGGTGAGACCTGCAGCTGGGCACAAAGCTTGACGGTAACTAATAAGAGGCAGGGCAGAAACAGTGACCTCTGGATGGCAAGGGTCATCATCCACTTGAAGGCTAAGGATAGGCTGGGGGGGGTCTTGTCCCTAGAAGAGTGTCACTGACCAGAGTCCTCCCTGTGCCAGCCTTAAGAGAAGCTGTGTCATTTTCTCCATCCCCGGTTAAAGTCCTGGCCTGTTTGTTCAGCCAGCAAACACATCTTGAGCACCTACCGTGTACAGAGGCACACGGAGGTGAACTGTATGTGCTCCCGGTCTGTGGCCAGCCCCTGTTGATTCGGGAAGCCAGCTTGATGGGGTAGACAGGGCCAAGGGCCCTTCCTGTGAGGCAGAGCAATAGTAGCGCAGCCATGATCTAGCAGGTTGTGTGACTCTGGGTACCTCTCAGGGCCTCAGTCTCCCCATCTGTCAAGTGGAGCGGAACTTGCTCTGCTGCACATGTGCCAGGAGACCCCTTGGAATGCCCACACCATGCCATGTCCTTGCCTTTGCCCATGGAGGTTTTCATTCTTTTCTTCATCCAAGGTTTTCCAGGGTCCAGCCCGTGCCAGACGCAGTCTGGGTGCTGGGGATTTGGTGGGTGTTTCTTCTGATGTGGGCAGGGCCTCTTCCATGCCCACACATACCACTGTTTATAGCCCTCTGTCTTGCCAGCTTTGTGTCCCCAACCCCCCCGGGCATCCTTGCTTTGGGGTCTGCTGGAGTCTGGGGGGGTCTCAGGAGGGATCCCCAGGAGCCCCCGGTTGCCCTTGAGGAATGAAGCCTGGAGTGGCCAGACAGTGGTACCCAGAAGGGCTGGAGCTGACCTAGTCGCTGACCACCTCCCAAGGCACAGAACATGGCAATTCCAGCTGTGAGTCACATGGGGACACACGGAGGGACAGTGACTTGTTCAGGGCCACCTCACAGAGCTGGGTATGGGACCCAGGGGCTGCTGGCCCCCAGGATGGTGACATGATACAGGAGATGGCTTGGCACAGTGGGCTTCTGACTGGAGCAATGGTTAGGGGAGAGCCCGGGTGCCACCCTAGGGCATGCTGGGGTGCCCTCTCCAGGGGTTCTGGGACTCCCTGACCTGCTGAGAGGCCTCTCGGGCAACTGCATGGACCCAGTGAGCTGGGCAAGCCTGAGAACAGCCCTGAGGGTGGAGACTGGTTATCTCTTTGGTCCTCTAGTCCTGAAATGTACCCTCAAAGGGCACATGGTACGGTTCTGCCTCTGTCTTGTAGGAGACCACCAAATCAGCTTCGCTGCCTCATTCTTCTGTTTCTGCACGGACACAGTCCCTCCTTTGGGGCTTGGACCCACTTTCTCCAGGCCATCCTCACCCTTACATACCTTTGAGACTGTGGGGGTCACTCCCTTTATGGAGCGTAATTAGAGTAGAAATGATGCCTGCTTGTTTTGGCTTTTGTTTGTTGAGTTTCTGCTCAGCTCCCAGCTTAGCTCAGAACTTGTCTCATTAAATGTTCAGAGCAATGCTGTGAGATACTGGTGTTCTCCTCATCTTACAGGTGAGAAATCTGTAGCCCAGAGAGCAAGAGAGGGAGAGCCTTGCCTAGGGTCACACAGTTCTGAATTGGTGGAGCCCAGCTCTGCCTGACTCCAGATGGTAAGCTCTACTCTCCTATGGTCAGGCAGAGCTTGACATCAGGCCTTGGCTTTGACAAGGCCTCCGCCCCTCCTCCTGTGTGATTTGCACAGTCAGCGACTCCACCGTATGTTCATGGCCATCATCTTCCACAATCATGGCTCTAACTTGGGAGGGAGCCAGGGGAATGACCCTGTTGGCATCTGCAGGGAGTCGTTCCTCCTGGTTGTCTCCTTTCCCTGCCTGGTGTAGCTCAAGAGGGCCCCTCTCCCCCAGAACTAGCCCCTTTCCCTGCCCCTGCCTCCCTGTGCCCAGCTGTCATTCATATTCTGCCAAATGTGCCATTTCCCAGGGCAGGTCACGGGTCTTGGGGCCTCGCCCCTGTTTCTCCCTAAGTCCGTGGGAGCTGAGCAGCCAGCCTGAGGCCCACTCCCCAGAGTCATCTAGGTTCTTGAGGGAAGCCAGAGGCCAGTTAATCTGCTGGAACGGCAGCCTCTTGGCCTTTGCGTTCCTGGCCCGTTGTCCTCACCTTTAATAATAAGATCATGGCTGCCTTTCGCCCTGTGCCAAGGGCTCCCGAGGTTATCTACAGCTCGCCAGGCCACCTTGAAGCTAGTGCCATTATTGTCACTCCATTTTCCGGCTGAGGCTCCAGAGCAGGGCCTGCTGTGGTGGGGTGTGAGGCCCGAACCAAGGCCGCTGGCCTCCAGAGCTCGGAGCTATAGTCAGAAGCCCGGGGCCTCCTCCACCCTTTGTCGGTGCAGCTTCGAGCACCGAGTGGACCAGAGACCGTGCCCTGGACCTCGGCGGTCAGGTCAGACTCCAGCTCCTGGGGGCTCCATCTCTGCCGCGTTTAGTTCTGTACTTCCCGAGGCCCGGGGGTGTGGGGAGGGCTGGGGCCCTGCCTTGCTCAGCTGCCTCGGGGTTGAGGTTGGAGGGCCTGGTACCTGAGGCACCTGTGGTCTCCTGTAGCTGCTGTTCCCTCTGACAGCTGGTGACCCTGAGGCCTTCGGAGGCAGGGCCTCAGTATTGGTTCTGTTTATCACTTTTCCTCAGATTAACTCAAGTAGGGAAACTGAGGCAGCTGGGCTCCCTGTGAGGTCTTCCTGGCAGAGGTGGGAGATGGGGATGGATCGCCCGAGTAACATGACGCAAATGTGCTCACATCCTGGACTGCGTATGTGTTTTGCTTTAGAAAAGAGTATGAAGGCTTTTGGCTATTTTTAAAAGAAAAGCAATGCTGTGATATTTCCCCTGTACCTTCCTCTTGGGGCCACTTGGTTAAATGTCAGGAAAGGGAGAGTATTTCCTGGTCAGGAACATTCAGAGCTTGCTGGGAGCTGAAGTTTTGTTTTCCTTTAGGTAGGTATTGGGGAGCGAGTGCCCGTCCCCTCTGCCATCTCTCCCGGGGAGGTTGTGCCTGACGGGGGACTGGAGAATGAGGGGGGAGATGCCCGTGTGGCGGGTGCCCACTCTAGGAGTGGTGGGGTGGTTATTTTTAGCCATCCTCATCCAGTAGGGGCATTTCAGCGTTTGTTCAATATTTAATTATCCATCTGAAATTGGCCCACGTGGCCTTGAGTTTGGAAGCGGCTCCCGGAGCTGTGATTTCCTCTGATTGCATAAATAAGGAAGCAAGGGGAATCTCAACAGCCCTCCAAATAATAATAATGGGAAAACAAAGCAGACTGCATGCTTGGAACACACAGATTTGGCTCCTTGGTCTAGACAGATCCCCTGTACACGAGCCGAGGTGGGCTCCCTGAGGATGCCCACGGCGCCCTCGGACTTGTAGCCGGTGTGGTCCGTGCAGCTGCCTGCGTCTATTTGGGATGGGCTCCCCCCGTCGCCAGGTTCCTGTGTTGACTTTGACAGCTGCTGGGTACCCAAGCTGTGGATTGGGGATTTTGCTCTTGGAAGACTTGTTAGTTTTATTTCCCTCTTCTCCTGACAGACAGGCGAGGGCTGCTGGTACCTGGGCTGTGTGATTTCTTTCTCTGTGGCCCTCGTAGGTGATGTGCCAACACGACTGAAATGAAACAGGCAGAGGACAGGCAGGAAGATATGGGGGCTCTGCCCTTGTCCCGAAGCCCCTGGGGTGGCAGAGGGGAGAAGGGTACCTGGGCTGTGTGATTTCTTTCTCTGTGGCCCTCGTAGGTGATGTGCCAACACGACTGAAATGAAACAGGCAGAGGACAGGCAGGAAGATATGGGGGCTCTGCCCTTGTCCCGAAGCCCCTGGGGTGGCAGAGGGGAGAAGAGGAGAGAGGCCCAGGGCAGCCAGGAAGTTAGATTATACCTCTGTTCTGGGAACACCGAGTCTGGCCCAGGAGTGTGGCTAAGGTGGGGGTCCTGACTGGGTCACAAATGAGACGAGATCTCAGACGAGTCGCCGAATACCTCTAGGCTCAGCAACACACCTAACAGATATGACACAGCGTGGGAGGTGAATTGCCGTGATTATCTATTCATCTGAAGCCTGAAGGGCTCCTCGCAAATCTATTCAGGCTGATCTAGAAGTACATGTGGTGCCTGTAGGGACTGGAACCATCTGGCTGGCGTTCCCTCCCCCCACAGGCTGCTCGCAAGGCTAAACTGGTACTTGTTCGGAGCAGCAAGGCTGCAGGGAGGCACCTACTGTGTGCAGGCTCTGGGCCAGGCCTGCCACGGGGGGCACCAAGTCCGAGGAAGGTCCTGTAATTGAGTTAGCAGGTGATATGATGGCAGGCAGGGCATTGAATGGTGAGCCAAGAGGTCTGGACTCCCCACCACCCCCCAGAACACAGGGAATCAGAGGAAGGATTTTGAAAATATCAGTAATATAATGATGACGACCTCTATTTCTCAAGCAGTCGTACAGTGCCAGGAGTTATGAGTCCTTTCCATGTGCTGTGGCATTAAGCCTTTATTCTCAGATGCTATTATCGGTTCCATTTTGCAGGTGAGAAAACAGGTTCAGAGTGGCTCAGAGTGGCTGGTTCTCATCAGCCAATTGCAGTGTGGCCGTTTCAGGATTGTTTAGCCCTCCCTATGCCTACCAGCATCTGGTAGGCATCCAGCAAGCCAGAGTGGTGGAGAGGAGGGAACAGGAAAGCCAGAGTGGCTATCAGTGGTCACAGGCGACTCTGTTGACCATCCAGGTGTCAGAGAGGCCCCATGTCTGAACTGGCACAGAATTAGGAGAGTGGAGGCAGCCGTGGGCCTCTGAGGAGGTGTCTGGCAGGAGCCAGAGGTGAGGAGGGCTTGGAAGCTGGGCAGGAAGGAGGTCATTCGCCTTTGAATGCTGGGAGGTGTGGATAGGAGGCAGAGAGCAGGTTGGGAGAAGCCGACATGTTGGGAAGGGGCCACGGGAGTGAGGCTGCATGGTCCTCCAGCGACCAGCATTGGTCCCCTGCCACATTTAGTCCCTGACCTGCTGGGGCGGGGCGGGGGGGATGAGGCACTTGGGGCCACTGTAGCGAGTTTCCCATGACATGCATTTCATTCCAGTAATCTATTGCAATTCCTCTTCCTTATTCTGAGTCTGGCTCTTTGTGGGCTTAGAACATTCCTTTTATGAAATATGAGATGGTGATCATTGTTTAACACTTGGATTTGGCAAGACAAGAGGTCAGGGGCCTTATGTCACCCACCCCTGTATTATGCTGCCCCATAGTTTTTATTTGTAAGAATTGAACTGGTTTCTCAAATTCCCAAAGCCTGACAAACCTGGCATTCAGAAGGAGTCTGGGTCACTCTCACCGGAGATGGCTGGGAGCTTGTGCCTGGCAGGGTCAGGCCCTTGCAAAGATGGATGGAGGTGGGCAGGAGCAGGGGCAGAGGGGCTGGGGTGCGCTGGGGACCCATGAGGACTGTGTGCTGATGCTGTGGGGTGCTGGCAGGGGTATCTTTGGGGAGAAGCTTTAGGAAAGTGGTGGGAAGGTTCTGGAGGCCGCAGAGGGTCCAGCAGCAAGGAGAGGGGTGGTCTGCAGAACTCCATAGCGTGGAGAATTTGGATGGGCGTGGGGAACCACACGAAGCTTGTGTTTCCCGTGAGCTACTTGTGCATCTGATTCCACCCGGTGTCTAGGACCTGTTGAGAGCTGCTGGTTTAATGACACACAGGGTGGGGCTGTGGTGATTTCCCCCATCAGCAGCAGCTTCCCAGCTTTTCCTGATTCCTGACCTTCTCAAAACTCAGGCCCTGCCCCCACAACCTGTGCTGCCTGCTGGGGGAGGGGACAGCTCTCCCAGCCTGGAGTGCAGCTGTGACTGGGGTGGGTGGGACAGCCCTTCCTGGGGACATTCCCAGAGGCTCTTGTGTGTTACTGAAGGTCCCCAGGGGACAGGTTACCAGTATGGGCCACACTGCTCCATCTCTTCTTTGTTTTTAAAGATCTATGTTATTCCCCTCATTCCCAGAGTTATAAAAATATCTATCTAGTGTAGGAAGAAGAAAATAAAAATCACCTTTAATCCCGGGACCCACTGAGAAACTCTGGGAACATTTGGGGGTTATTTCCAGCCTTTTCTCATTCTTTCCTTAAGTCTTTGAAAACTAAAATATTTGAAAGTACAGAAAAGCATTGAAAATAATATTGCAGACACACACCTTTGCACCCACCTCCCAGACTGAAGACAAGTAAATATTGCTGTGCTTTTTTCGCTTGTTTCTGCCTTTCTTGGAAATAAAATGATTCAGGTTCAGAAGAAGTAATTATACATTATGGCCCACTGGCCAAACCCAGCCCCTTACTCTGTTTTTATAAGGCTATGAGCTAAGAATAGTTCTTACATTTTTAAATGGAACAAAAATTAAAGGAAAAATAGTATTTTTAACGTGCGAACATTATGTGAAATTCAAATTCTAGTGTTCATAATTAAAGGTTTATTGGACCCCAACTGTATTGATTCAGTTATGAATTCTCTGTAGCTGTTTTCCCTGCTGCAAAGGCAGCTTTGCCTGGTGGAGACAGAGACCATATGGCCTCACAAGTCTGAAATATTTGCTCTCTGGACTTTTATGGAAAAAGTTTTGTGACCCCTGAGATACAGCTATAGCTGCCAGCTCTCTCCCAGGGAGAAGCAGCTGCCTAAAGGTGGTATGAATCTTGCCTTCAAAATGTTTAGCATGGCTTACAAATGGAGGTAGAGAAACTGTCCTCAGCAGAGGGAAGCAAACATGAATCAAAAGGTCCCCATTATTTCCAAGAATTCCAGCAACACAGAATAAATGCTGGTGCTGGTCCCGGGATAGGCTCTGCAGCGGCAGAGAAAAGAGGTGCCGAAGAGAACTTGGGAATCAAAAGCGGAGAGGTTGACACTGCAGACTAAAATTACTAGAAGTCCACGCTGATTGTGGTGGTGCATGCCTATAATCCTAACTCTCAGGAGGCTGAGTCCGGTCTGGGCAATTTAGTGGCCGAGAGAGTCCTGTCTCAAAATAAAAAATAAAATACAAAAAGCGGCTGGCCTGTAGCTCAGTGTGAAGGCTCTGGGTTCAATCTCCAGTACTGCAAAAGAAAACAAAACTACTAGAAGTGCTTAGGAAGTAGAGGAAAAGGAGACTTGGAAATGAGAGAAGTCTTCAGGCCCATTCGCTAACCCTTGGAGCGGCCAGGAAATCCATGGTTTTCTGGAAGCCTGGAAATTGTTTGGAAGTGAGATGCCTCTGGGGATGAGGAGTAGGAAGCATGTGTTGTCCAAAAGTGGCGGAGCATGAGGAAGAGCTATTGACAGAGTCTACAGATGCTACAAGGTTTGTAGGATACATGCTGGGCCATTAGCGAGGCCAGCCAGAGGTCAAGCAGTGTGCTCCGCATGTTGTGTCCCTCTGCAGAGGCCTCACGCAGGGATGGGAACATGTCTGGCCAGCTCCTCCTTCCACCTCCTGGGTTCCTGCTCCAAGCCTGGCCCTCTGGGTCTCCTCCGAGGAGCTGCTGTCCCGCCCCCACCAAGTGCTCTGTGTTGAGGATCCTCAGGGCAGGGATGGGTGCCCAGCTTGTGCACCCTCCATGTGGTCCCCAGGTCTCTTTCCCACCGGACTTCACTCCAGAAGTGGACAGTGTCCACTGACACTGAACCACACTCTGAATTTGGGGACAGCTTGAACTTTGATTCCAGTTCCATTCTAGAGATGATGAGCTATCACAGTTTCGTGGCATTTTGGCTCCTTCTTTCTCTTCCCTAAACTCAGCATCGTGAGAACAGAATGTGAAAACAAAGGAGACATCCCTCAGCTCTGTCAGCCGTTGTAGCTGGGGCTGGGATGAGGGCAGGGGTGGCTCGGGAGTGTGGAGGGGGGTCTAGGGCGCAGAGAACAGTGGCATTCTTGGTGACAGGGGACCAGTCGCCCTCTGGCTCATCTCTGCCTGCGCATCTCTGCCTTTCTCCACATAGGACAGCCCTCAGATTGAGAGACATCTGGGCTTGCGTTCTGCCCTCACTGTTCCCTGGCTGCACGGTCATAATCCAAATCTGAATTTCCTCCTTGGAGCTGATTTATTTCAGGAGTCCATTTTAACATAGAGACACACACACAACACAGTCGCTGTCTCTCTGGATCTGTTTTTTCACATTTCCTGGAGGCCCATTTTTATTGCACACGGATAGCTGGTTGTTCTAGCACTATTTCTGGAAAGAAACTTATCTTTTCCACCGTCAATTTACCTTGGCACTTTTTTTCGAAAATCAATTGACCGTATGTATGCAGATCTATTTCTGGCCTCTGTATTCTGTTCCATTGATCTATATGTCTCATCCTTATGCTAATATCACACTGTCTTATTTACATTAGCTATATTTTGAGACTGTAAAGTACATCTGGAAACCAGTTAATATAAGTCCCCCAACCTTTTGCTTCTTGTTCAAGCTCGATTGGCTATTCTAAGTCCTTTGCTTTGCCATCTAAATTTAAAATTGAGCTTGTCAGGGTCTTTGAAAAGCCTGCTTGAATTCTGGTTGGGATTGTGTTGAGTCTATAGGTCAGTTTAGGAAGAAATGTTGTCTTTTTTGTTGTGGTTGGTTTTTTTGTTTGTTTGTTTGTTTTTGGTGCCAGGGATCGAACTCAGGGCCTGGTGCTTGCTAGGCGAGCACTCTAACCACTGAGCTAAATCTCCAGCCCCAAGAAATGTTGTTTTAACAATACTGACTCTTCCAGTCCTTGAAAAGGGTGCATCTTTCCTTTTATCTAGACCTTTGTTAAAATCTTCCAGCAGTGTTGTTTTAGCTATTAATCTTGTACATGTTAAGCTTATTAAATATTTTTGATGCTCTTTATTAATCGTTGTGAAGGAGCTGAGGTTTTAGCTTATTGCAGGCTCAAAAGTTAGGCTGATAGCTTCATTTGTGCTGGCAAGAGACACGTGACATCTGGGTCAGAGGCAAGACTGTGACTCATGGCTTAGCAGGCGGCGTGAGCTTCGTGTTTGCATCGGTTCCCTTCCCGCAAAGTACCTAGGGCTATTCTAGAACATAAATGGTGATTTATTATAGAACATAAAATGGTCTGCTCTGTCATCTTCCTGATATAACCTCACGTGCCCATACAGGATCTGATGTACAGTCTATGACTCAACTATTCCTTAGGCTAAAAATTAAACAAAGAATTTAAAATTCAATCTTACTTTTAGTATTACATCATTGAATTAGGAATTTGGAGATAATTTAAAATTTGAATTCCAAGTTGTCAAATACAGAAAGGTAAAGAAAGTTTTAAAAGTCTATGTAAATATGAATGTAAATACATTTAAAATTTTATGCCTATCTTAATTTGCTGGAAAAGAAAAGCCCTCTGTATCATATAGTCTGGACGTTGGTCTAACTGAATAATATGGTTTTTAAATAAAAGTGCAAAACATTAACTACGGAGGTGGAAATTTTGGGGAAAAGAAATCATTTATAATTAATGAATGAAGCATAAGGTAAGGGGAATTTAATAGTAAATCCAAATATTTAGGTTTTGATAATTGTGGCTCCCTCTGGAGTGCTATAATTAGAATGCTCATGCCCTAAAGAAATATTATTGATGTAATTAGTATCTACACTAAGGATAAAATACACAGGGTACAGATGGAATGTTCTCTATGTACAGATGTGAAAACATCTTCAAGCTATATTGTAAAATAGGCAGCAAAGTTACTACTGTATAAATTTTTGTGTGTTTCAAGCATTTCCCCATATCATTTGATAACAAACAAGTGCATTATGAAGAAAGGAAGAAGTTTACATTAAATGCAGGTATAACTATTCGATTTCTGAAAGGAAGCTCTTTTCCTTTTTTTTCAAGGCAGCTACAGACTTAGAAGAGGAGAGATGAGAGTCCTTCAAAGTCCACAATCCTGAATCCACTAATGATCTGAGTTTCTGTCCCTCCATATTTACTTTAATGTAACTAGAATACATTGAGACTTTATTGGTGGATGTATTAGTGTCCCGAGGGAGCAGTAACAAATTACCACAAACTCATGTCTAAAAACAACACAGAACCAAGATACATCATGTACAGGTACAAAATAACCATGATAAGTACGATCATTATGTATACAATGTACCAATACATGTTCTTGGTTAAAAAAAAAAAAAGACTCTCCCTGGTAAAAACAACACACATGTGTCCTCTTACAGTTCTGGAGGTCAGGGGTCTGAAATCAGTGTTACCAGGTCAAAGTCAAGGTGTTGATGAAGCTAAGTTCCTTCTGGAGGCTCTAGGGGAGAACCAGTTTCTTTGCCTTCTTTTCCAGCTTCTAGATCCTGCCTAGAAACGGGCCCACATCTCTCCCACCTTTACTTCCATGATGACATTGCCTTTGCTGCCTTCTCTGACCTTCCTCTCATATGAGGACTTCTGCGATGGCATCGGACCCACTCCAGATCCTTAACTGAATCACATCTGCAGATTTGCTTTTGCCATTTATGGCAGCACATTCATAGGTTCCAAGACTAGGCGATAGGCTCTTTGCGAGGCATTGTTCTGCCTATCACAGGTGGGTGAGCTTTAGTGACCTCTAAGAAACACCTCTCCCAGAGATGGACAGCCAAAGGCTGAATTGGGAAAACTGCAGAGTGGGGGGACAAGGGGGATCCAATCCATCTAGCAATGCAATATTTTGGCACACACTCTCATCTGGCTATTAAAACAGGTAGTGAGAGCAGAGATGTGCTTCATTCACACACACACACACACACACACAGAGGCTGGATGTCTTTGGGAAGTTCTAACAATCTGAAGACTCCACGATTCCGTGGTGTTTTTTACCCTGGGTCCCTGCTCCGTTCACCCAGCCACTGTCCTGGGGGCACAAGCCAGTCTCATGTCCAGGCTTAGGAGCTGTGTTCCCTCACCCCACAGGTTAGTTTCTAAGTCTCCTTTTTGGTCGTTCTTGATCTACTTTCTCTGGGTATCTGATCTTTCGGGCTGTTGTTGGTTTTGGTGTATTGTTTTACTTTCTGATTCTGTTTTTTCTCTTGCTTCATTTCCTTTCTCTTCAGGTATATTTAAAGGTTTGTATTGTATCATTATGTCACCCCTTTATATTTTAATTTTACTTTTAACTTTTGGAAGCCTTAATTATTTCTCAGTCAGTAAGTGGTACTGTTACCTGTCCCCACCCATAGCCTATCCCATTCTTCAAAGAGAAGTTCTGCTAAAAAATTGTATGATATTTTTCTAGGTGATGGCACACATATGAGCACAAAAATTAAGATGTCTATTAGTTCTTCATCATATAGACAGCGCATGAATTTCAGCCTAAGGGTCCATGGTAAACTTTTTATTTTGAAATGATTACAGATTTACAGGCAGTTTCCAAGACATCCAGAGAGGTCCTGCAGAGGACTAGGTCTCCGCTGATGGTTGCATCTTGCATAACTCTGTGGTGTATCTTCCAGCCTCATCAGTGCCATCCGCCAAGCTCTACCACTCCTCTGGTTGGACAAGTTGTGTGGGGGAGAAGCCACAGCTGGGGCTCCCGGGGCATTACAGTAAGAGTGTATTAGGAAGAATCTTTTTGGTGACTCGGGCTTGGAATGGGTGGTTTGGAAAAAGTCTAAAGCACTGGGGTTCGCTCCGGACCAGATCATCTGCTGTCAGAAAGCAGAGGTGAGGCGGGATCGGGTGTCCTGAATCTTGTCGTCTCAGAAAGGCAGAGGATACTCGCTGGCAGCTAAAATTGTCACTGGGAAAGAAGTGGCCGCCTGTTGTTGTAGCTGAGAGAGGAGGATGTGAGGTGGTCTGTGACTGGCACAGTGGCCTTGGCTTTGTGGGTTGCTTAGACGAAATTAGGAAGTAGCCTTGTTTGATCTCTCTTGGTCATAGTCTGAGTCACCTTGTCTGAGGTTGGTGTCTTGTGAGAGTGTTTATGTCCGAAAAGAGAATAACATGGTGTAGCTGTGAGTGCCAGGCTGGCTTCAAAATGTCAGGGGAGCTCTTTTCTCCCTCTGGCCATGATAAAGATGCAGGATCATTCCGACACTGCTAAGATGTCTTCTGCTGCCCCTTGACAATCAGGCCCACCTCCCTCACCCCCCACCTCCCTATCCCCTGGCAACTCCTGATCCATTTTCCATCTCTATAACTTTGCCACCTTGAGAATGCCACAAAAATGGAATCATGCCTGATGACACTTTTTTGTATTGACTTTCTTCATTCAGCCTAATGTCCTTGAGATCCATCCAAGTTGTTTAGATCAATAGTGCATGCCGTTTTTATTCTTGAATGGTAATCCAGGGTATGGGTATCCTTTCTTTCTTCCCTCCTTTCTTCTTTTTTCTCTTCCTTCTTTCTTTCTTTCCTTCTTTCCTCCTTTCTTTCTTTCTTTCTTGCTTTCTTGCTTTCTTGCTTTCTTGCTTTCTTGCTTTCTTGCTCCTTCCTTCCTTCCTTCCTTCCTTCCTTCCTTCTTTCCACACCAGGGATTGAACTCAGGGTTTTTGCACTGAACTATACCCCCAGCCACTCCCTTTAAAAATTCTTTTTTGTTTTTTGTTTTTGTTTTTGGTGCTGGGGATCGAACTCAGGACTTCGTGCTTGCTAGGCAAGCGCTCTACCACTGGGCTAAATCCCCAGCCTCTTTTTTGTTTTGAAACAGGGTCTCACTCTTGCTAAACTGCTCAGGCTGGTCTCCAACTTGGCAGCTCTCCTGCCTCAGCCTTTCAGAGTGCTGGGACTATAGGTGTGCGCCACCATGCCCAACTCTTTTCCTTTTTGCTCCTTCCCTTCCTTCTTCCTGCCCTCTCTTTCTCTGTCTGTCTTCCTCCTCCTTTTTTATGGTGCAGGGATCAAATCCACATATGCTAGGCACAGTGCTCTACCACTGAACTACACCCCCAGTCCTTGCATTTCTTTCCTGTTGGCTGTTGTAACAAGGTAAAACTTAGATGCTTAAACAATGCAGGTTTGTTATTTTACAGCTCTGTAGTGAGAAGTCTGACCCAGGTCTTGTCAGGCCAAAGTCAGGGTGGCTCCTGGCCACCTCTATCCATGCACAAGGCCAGGAATGGCAACAGGAGTCCCCTAGTGCATGGAAAGCCTCCTGCCTCTTGCCTCATTGTGTTTCCTTGACCTTTTGCCTTCCCATTCTATATCTCAGGACTCAAAAGTATGATTTGATTGTTCCCATCTAGATAATCCAGGATAATCTCCCCTCTCAAAATCTTTATCCTTAATCACATCTGTAAAGTCCCCTTTGCCACATGAGACAGCATTTTCACAGGCTTTGGGAATTAGGGTGTGGATTTCTTTGTTTTGTTTTGTTTTGTTTTGCTTTTTGAGGCAGGGTCTTGCTATGTAATTCAGGCCAACCTTGAACTCACTGTGTATCCCAGGCTGGCCTCAAACTCAAGGCGACCCTCCTGTTTCAGCCTCCCGAGTGCTGGGATTTCAGGCATGTGCCACCACGCCCAGCACCGGGTATGGATTTCTTTAGGGGCCATTATTCTGCCTCACACACTATGGATATTCACAGTTTGTGTAATCATTCACCTACTAGAAGACATCTGGTTGCTTCCAGTGTTTAGTTATTGCACTCAGAGCTGCTACGAACATTTTTGTTAAAAAAAAAAAAGTATATACACTAGGTAGATTGCACACTGTGTCTCCTTTTGCAAGTGATTCTTTTCACTCAGGAGCTTCTTCATGCAGAGCTATATAGATTGAGGTCTGTTGTGGTCCCACAGTGTCTCACTCGAGCAGTGCTCCTGAGAGCTGTACCCTCTTCCTTGTTGTGTCGTGCTCCAAGGTGACTGTCCCAGTGCGCATCCCTGTCCTATTGGTGGACACTTTGGTTGCTTCCACCTTTTTGCTACTTGAGCAGTGTTGCAGTGAATATCTTTGTGCAGGTCTCCATGTCCAGAGCGTGAAACATTTTTCTAGGCTGGGCCTGTAGGAGGGAAATTCCTGGTCCTGGAGTATATGTGTGTTGTTGGTTTCAACTAGCTCCAGTCTAATTGTTCTCGAACGCCTTCTCACTCCACCAGCAGAGAAGAAAGAATTCCATTACATCTTGGCCAACGTTGGCAGTCATTGACTTTCTGAATTCTGGACTAGTTTCTTTTGAATTTCAGGCTGGTCTAAAACCTATCCAAAGGTGTGAAATGATATCTGGTAGCTCTAATTTGCATCTCCTTGGTCCCTGTGGAGGGTACCCACACACCTCCTCCCAGCACCTCCTCTTGCCACATCCTTGCTGCCTTCTTCTCTCCTGACACAGGACTTGAGCTTGCTGCCTCCTCCTACTTTCAAGCACTAAGATCTGGGCCGTGTGACCCGACGACTGAAATTTGGCATCTTGTCTGAAATTACAGGATGTTCCTTGGGCTGCCGTGTTTCCATGGGAACGAGTAACAGTCATCTTTCATGATTAGGTGGTATCCATGGCAACCAAGCCGCAGCATTTGAATGAAACTGATTTTATTTTATTTATTTTTTTTGCAAACACAGGAAGGTTAAAATGTATTTCTCTGACCACAGCTTCCAAGAATAGACAGACAGCTTGGTCTTACTGGTGAAATGGAGACTCTTTCAACTTCCTAGCAGAAAGAAGATTCAGGATCAGCTGATCCCAGGGCACAGTTTTACACACTGGGTACTTGGGAGGTCACATAGAGGTCACATGATGAGTCCGAGATGAAGAAATACTCCCGGACCATGCTCAGAGTTCCGGGAAAGACACTCGAGAGGCTGCTGGCTCTCCCTTCCCACGGCCAGTCCCTAGAGATCCACCGTCATTCTGTGTGATCTTGGTGGATTCCCTTAACCTCTCTGGGACTCTGCTTGCACCTGCTGTGTTGCTTGGATCTTGCAGCATGCATTTCCTGTACTGGTAAAAAGCTGTGCTACCAAGTCAGAGGCCAAAGGCATCAGTGCTTGGGTCTAAGACCCCGAGGTTAGATCCACGCAGGCAGAGGCAGCTTTAGCCTTCGGGGGTCAGTTTCCTGTGTTTTGTTTTGTTGTGTGGTAATGGAGAGTGGAAATGGCCACTGCTGGTGATTAATCAGGAGCCCAGAGAGGGAAAGGGGTTGACCTAGAGTCACCCAGCAAAGTCAGGGTTAAGTTCAGTCTCTTCCCCCAGTACATGCTCGGGCCCCCTCTGCCTTTCCTGAGACTAGGTGTGGGTTGGGGGATGGTCATTTAAGGGGCCCTCAGCAGATACTCACTTGCTCTTCCTACTTGGAGGACTTGTAGAGGAATTCACTTTTGCCCCTGGGAACCTCAGTTTCCTCATCTGGAAAATGGAGCAGACTCTGGATGTCCAGGTTGTTCTGTGGAATTGTAACTGAAATGGCCCAGAACATGCATTCTCACTGGGGTTAACAGTGTCCCCAGCAGAGCAAAACTTTGGTTTTTAGCTATGAAAAGAATCTTACTTTCTATCTGCGTAAAACCCAAAAATACGGTCCACGAAAGATTCTGTATACTTTTGGTATGAAAGCTTTGTGGGTGGGGTAGTAGGGAAAAAGTCTCGAAAAGACTCCTTTGGAATAACGAAACAGGCTGAGAAACACTGGTCTGGAAAGCAGCTGTCCATGCGGTCGCTATTATTAACTTTGTCGAGAGCTGTGGCTGGCTGCTGGCTCCTGGAGAAGCTGTTTGGGTGTCAGGTTGGGAGAGATCCTGGCCTGGCCCAGACTCTGCCCCTGCTGGGCTGGGGATGAAACCCGGGGCCTCGTGTGTGCAGTGGAAGTACTCTACCACCGAGCTGCACCCCAGCCCCAAAGATTGTGTACATGTGTGCGTGTGTGTGTGTGTGTGTGTGTATGTGCTTGTGTGACAGTTTTTTTTTGGAAATGGAGTCTTGCTATGTTGCCCAAGTTGGTCTCAAACTCCTGCACTCAGGCAGTCTTCCTGCCTCAGCCTCCCAAGTAGCTGGACTACATGTGTGCTCCACTGTGCTAGATCTCAGTGCTTCTGAATGAAAGCTCAAGGCTAGTTTTGGAGCACTCAAGATCTTTGTTAGAGATCTGTTGGATTGGGAGATAATGGACAAATTTCCTTCCCTCTGGCCTCAGCTTTGTTATCTGTGAAATGGGAGATTGCATGAAGCAACCTTTCAGAAACTCCTGACTGAGGCCCAGGAAGCAAGAGGCAGGATTCTGGCAGGTCCTGGGGATCATCTGTCTCAGTCCCAGGGGAGAGACAACCCCACCTGGTGACTCTCTGTGCCTCTCACCTAGAGCCATAAAGGCCCACCTGCCCTTAAGAAAGGGAGGCAAGGACTTGGTCACGCAGGTATGTGTACAGGTGTGCAGGTGTGTGTGCTTCTAGGGAGAGGGAGGGTTTGAGAGGCTTCTGTGAGAGGCTCCCATGATGCTCTGCAGGTCCCGGTTGTCCTGGTTTTCCCAAGAGCCCTGTAGGGGAGACCCAACTCTGCCACCTGGGCTCCATGGCTGTGGTGGATACTCCGTGTTTGACAGCGAACTGACGGATGAGCTGATGGTCAAGTATTGAGCACGCACTGCTGGGTGCTTGGCTGAGGAGGGGCCGGGAAACAGAGACGCACATCCTCCTGCCCTGAGGAGGTTGCAGTGGCTCTGGGACAGGAAGAAGAGTAGCAAGTCTAGAAGGCTCTCTGATGCGGCGAGGGGGCCCAGTGACTCTGCCCTAAGCAATGAGCCACCCGCAGTGGAGGAAGCAGTGTTGCCCCGAGCTTCAGGCCCTTCCTTAGGCAGAGGGAGGGTCAACACGGAGGACAGTGTCAAGGTGGGACATTCCTGCCTTGTGCTGGGCACGGTGAAGTCAGCTGACAAAGGAAGCAGCCAGGGGGGTGCCATAGAGTGGCTTTGGGTTCCAGGGTGCGGAGTGCGTTTGCTCTGAGGGCACCGAGGGGATGGGAAGCAGGCTAGCTCATACCTGACTGCTCCTTGCACTGACCAGTTCCTGCCTTGACCCCTCACCCTTTCCCTGGAGAGGTAGTGAGAGCCAGGCTCTGCCTCCAGCTCCGGTTTGCATCTCAGACTGCACCCTGAATACCTGCTGTGTGCTGGTTCCTTGGCCAGGCATCAGGCCTTGGGGGCTCAGCACTGCTGGAGCCAAGGACTCTGTGCAGACGCGCCTGGGCCTTCGTTCCAGCCCCGCCAATCACTAGCCGTGTGACCTTGGGTCAGTGACTATGCCCTGAGCTCCAGTTTCTGCGCTGATAAAGTAGGGCTCCTAATGCCTGTTTGGCTGGGCACAGTGCCTCCCACATGGGTAGGAGACAGAGGTGGGGGTGACATGTGCTGTCTCAGAGCACAAAGAGGATACCCTCTGGGGGGAAGTGACTTGCAGTGTCCCAGAGCAAAGAGGGACACCTCCCTCAATGGGGGAAGTGACCTGTGCCGTCACAGAGCACAGGGGGACACTCTCTGGGTGGAAGTAACACGCGTTGTCAGAGACAAGCAGGTGCTTGGAGTGGGTGGGGGAGGAAAGAGGAAGGCTTACGGGGGAGTGTGGGAAGAGATTTCCTAGGGAAACCTCCAGGAAGAGTGGGTGTCTCTGGAGTGTGACTAGCACAGCCGGTGGAGGAGGGCTGAGGAGTGTCTAAGCAGGAAACAAGGCCAGGGAAGCGCAAGGGCCCCGGGGGATGGCTGTCACTGGCCTGAGGCAGAGGGGCTGCCTTCCTGCCTCAGAAGGGCTTTCCTGGAAGAGGTGGTCCAAGGCTCAGCGTTGGAGCCCACCCTTCCTAACTGGGTGAGGGCTCAGTCCCTTCCGCACTCTACAGACCCCCGCATAATCTGCTGCAAGGAGAGAATGGAGTGGAAAGCACAGCCTGTGCTACTGGGCCCTGTTCTGGGAACCTGCTCCTGTGGGCACCTGTGTCCCTGGCCTGTGTCTGGGCGCGCAGCCCCACCCCACGTGCACCCGGGACTGTCAGGGGTATACACATGGCATGAACAGTCAGCACGAATGAGAATATGTGCCTGTGTTTGCCTGGGTGACGCCTCTCCCTCGGCACCCTCGTGTGCCCTGGTGTGCAAAGGAATCCTTCTCTCTGCCCTTTTAAAACTTCCTCCTAAGTCAACAGAACTTTCCCTGGAGCCCCATGCACCAGGGCCCTTGCAGGATGCTGGGAACATGGAGACGCAGCCAGCTCAGGTGTGGGCAGCAGTTTTGTACACACACACACACACACACACACACTCTGAAAATGAGAGTATTGACAGGAGAGACTTAGGTCTGGCCGTTGGTATAGGAGCTGGAGGAGGCTGCGAGCAGTGGAGGGAGGGAGAGGTCACCAAGACTCCCCTTCAGGATGGTGGAAGGAGCCAGAGTAGGGTTCTCTGTGGGCGGCCACCTCTAGAGCAGGAAAAGCAGCAGCCAGGCGTGGTGTGGGAGAACCAGGAAGGAAGCTGGCCCTGTCGGACTGACTGGGAGGTCTTAAATAGCATGTTCGGGCCATGGCTAGTTTCCCAGGGGCTGTCACCATGTAAAAATCTGAATATTTCATAGTTTAGAAAACCCAAATTTCTAGTTTTGCTTGAACGCGGGAAGCTGTTGCCACATTGCCGTCCTTCCATCACCCGCCCCGGGCCCTCCAGGTGATACCCTTACCTGCCTGCCTATGTGGGCCTCGCAGGCTTTGGACTGGAAGTCAGATCACAGGCTGCTGGGATGGAGGAACCTGGGAGGTCCTCCAAGCTCCCACTTAGTATGGCATCCAAAGCTCTGTTACTTATCTGCTTGTACACCTCCATGGACAGACAGCTCACTATATCACAAGACATGTGGGTTTGAAGTGCTGGCTTTGGGGGGACTTTCTAAAAATGACGGTAAAAATACATAAAAGTTGCCATTTCACCCCTCCAAACCTAGGACCTTAAATTCTTTGACATGTCTTGTTTGCTTATTTATTTATTTAGTGGTGCTGAAGACAGTTTAACCATTTTTTGGTGGTGGTGGTGAGGGTACCGGGGGTTGGACTCAGGGCCTTATGCATGCTAGGCAAGTGCTCTACCCCTGAGCTACATCCCAGCCCTTTTTATTTTGAAAGAAGTTCTCACTAAGTTGGTCAAATTGTCCTTGAGATTGTAATCCTCTGCCTTTCTCTCCTGAGTGACTGGGATTGTGGAGTATGATCAAAAAATATAGTGAACGTTTAAATTTAAAAAAAATTGCAATAATATACATATTGCTGTTAACTCCCCTCAAAATACTGCCCCTTCCGTCAACACACTTATCCCATTGTTCTTGGTATAGTGTCTTGCACTATAATAAGTTTTTAAAAACTTTGAACACTCGCTGTATTTTTCAATCACCCCTTGTACAGGCATGTGCCACATTTTATCCATTTCTAAGTGTGTAGTGGGGTGGCAGTAATGGTTACAGTGTTGTGTGACCATCCCCAATATCCATTTGTAAAATTTTTTAATTCCCGAACTGCAACTCTGACCCCTCCCCCTCCCCACAGTGCCTGGTAACCTTCAATCTATTTTCTGTCTCTATGAATTTGACTATGCTAAGTGTGTTCCGTAGGCGGAATCGTACAATATCAGTCCTTTTGTATCTGGCTTGTGTCACTCGGTATGATGTTTTCAAGGCATTGTGGCAGGCACTGCAGCACACGCTGGAACGCGATTCCTTTTAGGGGGAGGTGAGTTCCCCTGCAGCCACACGTCACGCCGTGTTTATCCGGTCATCTGTTGATGGCCCTTGGGTGGGACCTAGTACAGTATTTGGCTGTCATGACCGACGCTCAGATACAAGTCTTTGTTCATATTTTTGTTTCTTTGGGATATATGCATAGGAGTGGAATTGCTGGGTTATGTACTGATTCTATGTTTAATTTAGGGAGAAGTGCCACACTTTTCTACAGTGGCCACACTGTTTTGTGGAACCAATTTGCCTGTTGCCTTGGCTGGATGGGGCAGCAGGAAGGCCATGAATGTTGTGCATATTGAAGCTGTTGAATTTGCTCACGCTGTGTCTCCCTCTGTTGACAGAGTCACCCCAGGAAAGGCCGGGCTCCCGGCGCAGCCTGCCTGGCAGCCTCTCGGAGAAGAGCCCCAGCATGGAGCCCTCGGCCGCCACGCCGTTCCGGGTCACGGTAACTATCCCTGCGTCACCACCACGGCCACTGCTACCACCATCACCACCTCGCCCCGGGGTGCTGCTCTGCGACCCCACGACCCCCCTTCCTGGAGCCTCACGGACCGGGAGCGCATCCAGCCTCCCTTGCTCTAGGTATCCGATCCTGCGGCTGCGTCCCTGTCCATGGCTCAGCCCCACCCCGGGGGCCACATGGGGGTCTCATCCTTCGAGGGCGGGGGCAGGTGGAGAACAGACATCCCTGAGGGCCACCAGGACTGGGGCCGTCCTGCCTGGGAAGAAGAGGCTAAGGCGAGACTGTGCACCTGTTGTGTGCACACACTGAGATACACAATTTTTGTTTCTGTATTTTAACATCTCTCATGGAATACTCCGTAGCGTGTCGTTGCTTAATTTTGTCTTGATAGGAGATGAAATAAGTCTGTATTCTCCTACTGAAGATGCCTTCGAATTGACAAAACACAGCATGTATGTGGTGTGATTTAAAAAAAAAACTATGGTGACTATTTAAACTTTAAGGTATTTTTTATGGTAAAAGACACATCACCATTAATTCTCCTCAATACTCCCCTTGGCTTCAAACACACCTATCCCATTGTTCTTGCTGCTTTCTGAAATAGCTCTGGAAGTCCTCTTTCATGAGTGTCTTCAGTTGTGTTGTTGTGGCTGCCTTGATGCCCTGAACCCATTCAAAACGTTGACCTTTCATGGCCATTTTGACTTTGGGGAAGAGCCAGAAGTTGCACGGTGCCAGATCAAAGAGATAAGACGGGCGAGGACACACTGTAATGTTTTTATTTGATAGAAACTGCCATAAGTGGTTGATCAATGATGGAGATCACAAAACACAGTGAATGTTTAAATTAAAAAATTTATTACAATAAAAGACATATTGCCATTAATTCCACTCAAAACACTCAAAATAGCCCCTGCTTTGAATACACTTATCCTAGTCTTGACAATGTGTCTTTTACTATAATAATTTCTTATTTAGTCATTCACCATATCTTTGGATCACTCCTTGAATGTCATAGCTATTCAATTTAGGCAATTTACAGTATACTTTTCTTTTTTTGGTGCCGGGGAATTGAACTCAGGGCCTTGTACTTGCTAGACAAGCACTCTAACCACTGAGCTAAATCCCCAGCCCCTACAATATACTTTTTATTACAAATATAAATGACTCTGCAGAAATGGAACCCAGTGAGTCTTAACATTTGATTTCCATGCCCTTGAAAGAGCCATGCACACATGCACACATAGATGATTTTGGGTCCTTTTGCTCCTTCATTCAACAAGCGTGGGTGTGTTCCTCCATCCAGAGATGTGGCAGGCACCAGACATGCAGCAAAGTAGTACACACCTTGTCTTCCTCCAGGGAGTTCAGGTCTGTATCGGAGACGGAGGATTTTAAAAAAATTTTTTATTTAAAAAATCGTCATTAGCACATGTCTGTAGTGCATGCTTACATTCTTGTGGGAGAGATGGAGGTTTGACTGTTGAGCCTCTAGCCTCTGTTCACTCACAGCAGGTTTTATGGCCTGCCTGCTGCACGCGGAGTACCGGGGCCGGCTGAGCGGGAAGACTGGCTAGGTGAGCCTAGGTAGACAAAGCCCCAGTGAGTTCACCCCGTCATGTCAGCACTCAGGGCTGCCGTGACTGGGAAGATCAGGAGGGCTCCCCTGAGGTGGTATGAGGGAGAGGCGATGCTTGCACGGGCGCCCAGAGGATGAGGAGAAGCCCTGGGGCTGTAAGCAGGGGAAAGAGGGCGGGGTGCAGAGTGCACAGTCCTGGCCATTACTGTACCTGTGACTTGGGCTCCAGTGGAACCAGGAATGACTGAGTGTCCCCAGTGGTGGGAGCTAACTTTTGAGATGGGTCCTGAAGAGTTCGTGGAAATCAGCCAAGCAGAGTGGCGAGGAGGACTTGAGGCTGCAGGGGAGTGGGGGCACGCTTGCCATGTGTGACCTGCCTGAGTCGTGGCACACCCAGATGCTTGCTGGGACTGGCGCCGAGGGTCTGGAGGATCTGGCAGGAGGAGAGGCTGGGGACCTGGTTGGGTCTGTGTCAGCTCGAGACTTGAGTGCAAGGCTGAGGGGATGGACTTTCCCCAGGACCACTGATCCTCTGCCTGCCGATGTGGCATAGGAGTGCTCTAAAAATAGGTTTTGGGGCTCATTCGTGATCACATTTGGGCCCTGGGGAAGGGACTGTGCATATGCATTCTGACACGTTCCCCCAAGAGGTGGTTCAGAGTCCCAGGCTAGGGATCAGCCTCTGGCAGTAGGAGGAGTCTGTGCTGAGAGGGCTTGGGGTCACCCCTCTGTGTGGCCAGCAGGTCCCTCAGAGCTCGGCCAAGGTGACCTTGATTTCCATCCCTGGTAGCAGAGGTCAACTTCTGCCAGGGTCACAGGGAGCAGCGTAGGCTTTGGGGCCTCAGAGAACAATGACTAATAACACTATAGCCACCTCCATCATGGAGCGCTGTGTGTGCCAGGTACCGTGCTCACTGTCCTACATCCCTCATCTCTTAATCCTCCAGACAAGGTGATACTTTGATCGGCCCATTTCACAGATAAAGAAACTGAGGCTCGGAGGTAAACTGAGGCTCAGGAGGTAAAGTCAATCACCCAAGCTCCAACTCCTCATAAATGGTACCACGATTGGGACCCAAGTGTCTCTGACCCTAGGCTGGCAGCACACACTTCCTGGAGCTGACAGGAGGAGGAGCCCCGCTAGCACAGCTTCTCCGCCAGTTCCCTTTCTCTGCTACTGTAATGAGCGTAACATCACACCTCAGAGTTGCAGTAATTTGCAGCTCTGCAGCCGCCAGCTTGGCTTGGCACTTTCTGCGTTGTGGCACCTTCACTGTGTTTCCTGGGTGGAAACCACCTGCAGATCCCAGCCAGTCCCGGCCCGTGGGGCTTGAGCCACCCAGGACTCAACTTCCAAGTCACCTGCCTGGGTAAGGTCTGCAGGGTGAGGGCGCCGTCACCATGGTGTTCTTGCCGCTCCTCAGGGCACCCCTGTGGGGAGGTACTGTGAGTGTCGCCCATTTCTGGGTGAAGCAACTCAGGTTCGCAGAGGTAAAGCCGTTTCTGTTGTCACGCAGCTCCTGAGTGGCCAGCAGCAGGCCCCCGTGCTGCTCCTGTTGCGCGTTTCAGACTCGTCTCCTCTGGGCGCTTGGTCCTTCGTCTGTGTGCCGCAGTTGAGTCTCTATCTCGGGCTGGTAGCGCAGCCGGGGGACTAGAGAGTGCTAGTTTGAGGACCTGGGTTCGAATCCCAGCTCTTCTGTGAACTGAGTGGCCTTGTCGCTCAGACTCTCCAGGTTTCGTGTTCTGGTCAGTGAAATGTGGAGTGACAGTCCTGCCTTGAAGGGTGTGGTGGCGGCTCATTGTGACTGTTTCCCACACAGGTGTGACACAAGGTAGGCGATTCGCAGACCAAGTCCACAGTTAGCGGCCCAATCGCGTTTCGCTGTTTGGCTCCCGAGCGGTAGCTCTAAGGAGAGTGGGGGCGGAAGTCAGAGGGTGTGGTGTTCGTGGGAGGGTCAGGCGAGCCTGGCCTTCGCGGTGGGCACAGACCTGCACCCAGACCCCGTGCCGGCCAGAAGCGCAGCCTCCCCGGCCAGGCCTGCGCCCCCCGCTCACGCACCTCTGCAGCCACCGCCTCGCGCTCAGCTGACTCCCGCTTGCTCCGTGTAGGCCCCGAGGGCGCCCGGGGAGCTGGTTCTGGGGGAGAGCTGGTGCGCCAGGGTCTGCTGTCTCCAGGGCTCCTTCTGTCCGCCTCCTCTGTGACACCCCCCCAGACTCAGCCTTCCCTGCGGTGGGCTGGGTTCTTCTTCCTTCCTTCCTCTGCCCGCCCCTCCCTCTCCCACTGACCTTGGAGAATGGCAGGGTCGTGGTGTGGGAGGTGGCAAAGACTGGGAAACTTGACAGCCGATTGATTCCTCCTCAGGAAGTTGAAAGTGGAGAGTCACGTTTGAAGGTTTAGCTGAAATTAGGTCTCAGGGCTATTTTTTGCAAGATGGAGAAGGAGAAGTGTCAGAGAGGGGAAGGCTCAGGGGGCTGGCAGAAGCTGCAGATAAACTCAGTACCAGGCTGATTACAGATGCTTCTGGAAGCAGATCTTTGGTTCTTTTCAATAACTCACTTTTAATGAGCGCTTGGTTGTGTATATCCTCCATGGCTCTGATGCTATGACAGAGGTGTGCCTGGGTACTGGAGCCGAGAACAAGGGATCTCTGGCTAGGGGAAGGGACGAGGAAGAATTCCTGTACGAAGGACTTTTGAGGCTGGGCTCTGAGGGATATGTAAGAGTTTGTCAGGAACAAAGGGAGAATATTCCAGTTAGAGGGGCATCTAATCAAACAGGAACAAACCAGTGGCCCTGTATGCTTAGAGTGTTGGATGGCACATGAAGGAGAAAAATGTGAGGGATTTTGGTGGGAGAACTAAACAGAGCCTTTGGGCTTTCTCGTGCAGGACACCAGAGGTACAAGGGGTGATGGCTGAGCTGAGGTGGAGCCTGCAGGTTGCTGGGGTGGGTGTGGGCTTCAGCTTTCCTAGCTGCTCACCTCTTTTCCTCCTCCCACAGCCTCCCCGCGCCCTCCTCATGTTTATTTTCTGTCTTTTTCTTTCCCAAACGTAGAAACAGGTGCGTGACCAGAGACGGGCAGGCTGAGGGTGACCACCCAAAGCCACCGTCCAGCCCTCCCTCTACAGAGGAGAGAACGAGGCTCCGAGAGAGAGGTCAGGGCCTTCCTGAGGTCACACGGCATGCCTGGGACAGAGCTTGTGACGGCGCCCGGGTCCCTGCACTGCCCCCATCTGTGCTCATCATGCCTGCTGCCTTCTGCCTTCTGCCAGCACCCAGACATCAACCCCCAGCGTCAGGGGCAGCCCTTCTCCCAGCCCCTGTAGGTTCCTGGACAGAAGGGCTCCAGGAAGCGACCATTTATAGGCCCCGTGCCCTGGAGGCCCTGACGGCGCCTCCCTCCTCCCACTGCCACCCTGCCACCTCTGGGCCGCTGAACTCACAGTGTGGCCAGGGACTGCCTGGTGGAGAAGGGGATGACTCGAGAGGCAGGGAGTAGACTCTGCCAGGAGCCATGAATGCCACTGTCCAGCCCCCCTTATGCCCCTTCTCAGCTATGGCATCTCTAGGTTGGCTCTGGGGTGGGGAGCAGATAGGCAGGTCAGGCTCACAAGTTACTGCACCCATGAGGAAACTGAGGCAAGAGAAGGCAGGCTTGCCCAGAATACCAGCTGGGGCTCCCTCCAGCCCAGGCTGCTTCTGACCCATCTCAGATGCACAGGGACACATCAGCATTTGCAGTCTCCAGACAGGTGCAGGGACATCAGCCACCCAGCCCTGGCCACCTAGGGGAGGGCATAGAGCAGAACCCCAGGTTGGGCCCTGCAGTAGGTGCCCAGTTTCTCCCTTGTCCCTTTTCAGCTCTACTGGCATCTCCTGATCCAGGGCCTCGCAGTGTCTGGTAGATGAGTGAGTGGTGGGAAGGGCAGGTCCCCCAGCCTCAGCTCCTCCAGCCCTGCCTTCCTGGAGTGTGCTGGTTAGGGAACTGTTCGAGGCAGAAAGGAAAGTTACAATCAGCTTGGTGTAGATCTGCTTAGGGTTAGCTAAGCAGATCAGCCTGGTGCGGATCTGCTTTCTGTGGGAAAAGCCCCCTTTCTTGCAGGAGGTGGGGAGGTGGGAGCTGTCCAGGGTGGCCAGGGAGGAGTGTGGGGCCACAGAACTTCCTGAGTAGGAGGCCAGGGAGAGTCTGAGGCCCAGGTCAGAAGTGGGACTCCAGGATATAGTGGTATGTGAGATGGGCCATCCATTAATAAACAGAAAGGTGGTTTCATTAGCTCCATGTACAGATTAGGAAACAGATGTGCCAGGCTTGGTGGTGCATGCCTATAATCCCAGCACTTGGGAGGCTGAGGCAGAAGGATCACCACAAGTTCAAGGCCAGCCTGGGCTACATAGTGAGTTCAAGGCTAGCCTGAACTGCATAGTGAGACCCTGTCTGAAAAAGAAAAAAAAAAAAATGAAAGAAAGAAAATAAAAGTTATACCAAGGTGGGTCAGTCCCTTTTTGTTACTGGACAAAATACCCAACACCTGCAACTTAAAGGAAGAGAGGGTTATTTTGGCTCACGGTTTTGGAGGATTCAGTCCATGGTTAATTAGCTCCAAAACAGAAACATGGTGGAAGGGCATAGTGCAGGAAAACTACTCAATGCATGGCAGCCAGGAAGCAGAAAGAAAAGGGAGGGGAGGCCTCAGAGACATGAATACATCCTTCCACATCACCCCCAGTGACATGCCTCCTCTGGCTACCTCCTAACAGTACAGCGATCAATCCCCTGATGAATGTAGCACCCCCAGGATCCAAACGCCTTTCGAAACCCCACTTCTGAATGCATGAGACTTTGGGGGATGCCGTAGATCTAAAGCATAATGCAGGTCTCAGGGAGAAGAGGACTGTGGCCCAAGGTCATACAGAGGTAGAAGTCAAGCTCTGGTGTCTGGTGTTTGGTCCTGCCACAGGAGTGTACTAACTTCCTTTCTTCCTGCCCTTCTCCATTTTCCTTTTTTCTTTCTTTCAACAAAATTTTAATCAGCATCACCTGTGTGTCAGGGTTTGTGCTTTGCACTGAGGGTGCAAATAGGATTAAAGTGTGGTTACCATCGGCAGAAATACAGAGGGGTCAGCTGGGGCCCGACGAAGTAATCTCCAGGCAGAGGAGGGAGAAAGGACATTCCAGGTGGCCAGAACAACCCCTGCAGAGCTCAGGAGATGGGAAACAGTAGGAGCAAACGACAGCAGGAACTGGCAGAAGTTTGGGGCTGAAATATGAAGTGGCTGGGATACAGGTGACAGAGACTCATAGCAGTGGACAGAGTAGATGAACTATAAGGCTGTATTAGCAGGACTATGGAATACCCAGAAAGGGAGGTGAGGTGGGCCAGAGTGGGTCAGAGCAGATATGGGGTTCAGTATGTGCTTTGGAACAGCATCCTTGACCAGGCTGAGTCAGGAGCTCATTTGGCAGACAGAGACCAGAACTGGGTTGAGGGATTCAGGATAGGGGTGAAGGGACAAACGAACTGCTTTTCTCAAGCAGGTTGTCAGAAGTCTATCCCTGCTCCCAACATCTGTGCTTGGAATGTCTTGGGGGGGTCCCAGAGGGCAGGAGCGGAGGGAAGCACCCAACTGGAGCCCGCAACCTTCTACCTCATCCTGGGCAGTGCTGGCTTGGCTCAAGCGGATGAGTGAAGAGTGTGGAAAAGAAGGGACAAGGTCAGCCTCTGTGCCCCTCGTCCTTCTGCCCTGGGGCCTTCCGGGAGCACCCCAAGGGCTTCTGGGAAGCTCTGTCTCTCCAGCCCAATATTCCAAGGAATCAGCTAGACTGGTTTCTACTACCATGTCAATGGCTGTCTCCGGAGTCCTGGTGTAAAAGGGTTCCTGTGATCCTGGCACTCTGGGAGGCTGAGACAGGAGAATCATAAGCTTGAGCCCAACCTGGGTAACTTAATGAGACCTTGTCTCGCAATTTAAAAAGAAGGTGGGGAGCTGGGCTAGCTCAGTTCAACTGCCCTGGGTTCAGTCCCCGGTAACACACACACACACACACACACACACACACACAAATCAAAACCCCTATGGCCCACTATGGGTGAGTCAGGTCCAGGACTGGTAGGCACAATGCTCTTTGGGGGCCTGACTTCCTCTGGTCCCACCACTGTGGGTCCTGGGGGTGCAGTGCCAGCTCCCCCCAGCAGTCTGCTTGGGAGGGAGCAGGGTTGAAGATGGGCCCCCTTCTCTCTGTGACTTGGGATTGCCCAGGCAAGCTGCTCAACTCTGAGCCTCTCTCCCTGACTTTAAAGCTCGCTTCTAGTCCCAGGAGGCAGAGAGGGGTGAGGGGGACTAGAAACCACCTTCCCAGGGATCCTGCAGGTGGACAGAGCTGGAGGTGTCTGTGCAGGTGGCTTCCCACCAGTTGGGGGCAGCAGAGGGCAGCGAGTGGATGCTTGGGTGGCTGTCCCAGGGAGAACCTAGGTGTGGGGGTTTGTGTACTCGGGGCCACTGGGAGTGGGCTGAGCTCACTGAGCAGCAGGGCGTACTGCTGGGGGTGGGCACAGGTTCTCCCAGGAGCACCTGGTCAGCTGATGACAGACAAGGGGGCTGGAGTTAAGCCAGCTGGAACCCTGAAAGGGGACCCTCATCAGGGACGTTGGTATATGTGCTGCCGAAGCAAGCACTCATCAGAGACATTGGAGGGGACAAGTCTGGAACCAAGACACCTCCCGTTGGGAGGAGGGTCAGAGGCTGAGGTGGGCAGAGTGCAGGATGCAGGAGGGTTGCTGCCCTGTGGTTACCAGGCTAGGGCCAGTGGACACCTGGCCCCTGTTGTCCTATGGTGGTTTCCAGGTGCCTGGGGAGGGAGCGAGGCAGGCATTTCAGGAGAGGCAGGATGGTGCCCAGAGCTGGGCTGCAGATCCTGCTGGCCTGGGTTCCCCTCCCAGCGCCACCCCCTCTGCCGTCAGCACTGTGGGGAGATCCTAGAAACTGTTTCATGCAGGCCCCAGGCCAGGCCCTGTGCTGGGCTCTCTCGGTGTTGTCTCACTGCACCTGTACGACTCCAGAGGCAGGCCACATGCCTCTCACTTTCTAAAGGTGACAGGAGTGAGGTAGATGGGGAGTGCAGAATGAGCTGAGCATCGCTCGGCTCCAGGCGAGGAGGCGCAGGTCCTCCCAGGGCCAGGCTGTCTGTGCACAGCCCCAGCCTTGCATTATGGATGAGGATGCTGCGGCCCAGAGAGGGGCGGTGCCGGGGCCGGGTCACACAGCCAGTAGGGGACAGAGCTGGGCCGCACCTCTCTGCCTTATCTTGTCTGGCCCCTGTTTCCTGCAGGCCTGGTCCCCAGGGCCAGAAAGCAGAACTGGTCTCCTCTTGGCACCTGTCCTGTGGCCCAGCAGCCCCCATCCCCAGGGGACCAAGAGCCTGGCTATGGGGTGAGAATGTCGCTTCTCACCCCCTGCTGTGAAATAAAGCGATCAAGTGGCATTTGGGTTAGATTGTAGACAGAATTATATTTGAATTCTTGGGTGGGGATTGTTGTTTCCAAAGCCAGGAGGCCCTCTGTGGAGGTGGCAGCAGTGACATCTGTTTCCTTCACAAGTTTTCTCGTCGGGATGAGTAACTTTTCCTGTGGAACCGCTTAAAGAACATCTAAAATGAGCCACACTTGTAACTCCCCTGCCCCAGCGCCTTACATGGCACAGTCCCCATGCCTTGGGACAGACTGGTCCTTCCGCCCACAGCCCACAACTCCTCCCTCCTTCTCTGCTTCAAGAGCTTCCCAGTTGCCACCCACACTCCCTGCACCCCGCCCCCGCCCCACTCCAGTACGCCCCACCAGTACAGCCTCTCCAGGACTCTGTGGCACAACAGTCCACCATGTGTCTGTCTCTCCCACCAGGCGGCAGTGACCTTCTCAAGGGCAGGGGCTGTATCTGATCTGCCTGAACCCTCAGCACTGGGGCCATGTCCCCTGCAGGCCCCTGCAGGGCTGATGGACTAAAGTGTGAGAGAGGGCGATACAGAGAGTAACCATATTAAATGGAGGGAGTGTGGTGAGCAGGGCAGAGGTGGCAATGACCTCCTTGCTTCTGAGAACCCCCTACTGCATCTGAGGCCAGAGTGGCCACTGCCCTGGGAGGATGGGTCAAGACTAGTTGCCCAGCCTGCCCCAGATCCCCAGCAAGGACACTAGCCTTTGCCTGGGCATTCAGTGTCACCCCAGCCCAGCAGTTCCTCTGAGCCCTTGAGGCCAAAACTCAGGTGAGCCGGCCTGTGGTTGCCAGATCTCTGGGAGAGAGAAGGCCTCTAGAGTCCTCCCCCACGGTGTGTTTTGTGTCCTGTAGTGAAAAGTGATTTTTAACAGCACTACTCACTCACCAGAGTAGAATTTTAGGGCCGCTTCTGCCCCTCCTCCTCCCACCACTCCTCTTCCCACTTGGGTCCTCAGGCCAGGGCTCTCCGGGGTCCCCTTGTACCCTGGTGGCTCTCAGTCAAGGAGCAACAGGACTTGCCTGCCTTGTTGCCCCGGGCCATCGGACCCAACACCTACCATTAGCACTCCCCATTCAGGCAAGCTATTGTCCCCTCATTTGTTGTCCCCAGCAGCTAAGTCACCAGGGAGGCAAAGTCAAGCTGGAAAGGATTAGCAAGATCAGCTCCATCAATGCACTCACTGTTCAGTTCGGAACACTGAGTCACAGAGAGGCTAAGATGCTTGCTTAGCGTCTCATAGTCTGGTAGAGGAATCACATAAGAACTCTGCCACTTTCTGGCTGTGTGACCCTGTATAAGTTGCCCGCCCTGTTTGAGCCTCTGTTCTCCCACCTGCACAATGGGCTGAGAGAATTAAACAAGATGAGTCATGTAAAGCTGTTGATGCAACCCTTGAAGCAAGTCGCATGAATACCTCAGCTGATTCCTGTTAGTGTGTGGCGGTGGCCCTCACTGTTATGAATGGCGGGGCTACGTGTTGATCCCGGCACCCTTGACCCTGAGTGTTGTCTTCTTGCCACGCTGCCCATGGCCTCTGCTGAGAACATTCACTCACTCGCAGGTCACAGAAGGGGAATTTTGATGGGGAAGAAGGGCTGAGGTCAATGAGTCATCCAGGAAGAGTGTCTAGTGGTGGGATCTCAGCCATAGGGGCTGGAGAGACACAGAGGGAGAAGAGAGAGGAGAGGGAGTTAGTTCTCTGTGCCCCCAGCAAAAGATCTGATGAGCTGTGTGTGGCACTCCAGACCTCTGGGTCAGGCTTATGCTAAAGGCCATGTCCCTGGCCAGAGGATTTATAGGATAGCGAGTCGCTCCCTGGCTGCTCTGGGCTGTCACGTGCCTGGCTGGGACCTCAGGAATTTCTGATTTCTGTGCACCAGTATCCACTCAGTCCTGGGCACTGGCAGATACCAGGAGGGCCCTGCCAAGACAGCCTTCCACCTTTACTCCCACCTTCTGCCACGAGGCTCCTCTCCCCTGCCTCTGCCAGACCCGCGGGAGCCTGCAGTGGTGGTGGTGTGTAATTTGCGGCCCAGGGACCTTGTGAGGCAGCTCCACTCACTCCTGTCCTTCTTCCCACCCTTTGCCTGTGCTGGGAATCTGCCTGGGTCGTTTGCATGTGGCTGTACTGCCTCTGCTCATCTCAGCAAGCTCATCTGCTGTCTCACCTTGGATGTTTCTAAAATGCCTTCTCCAGCAAGCCCACCCAGATTGCTCCTAAGTGAAATCTTTTAAAAAGCCTCAGAGCACTTTCTCTTTTTTCTATCTGAAACATTTATTCATTCATACAGGAAATATTTAGAGAACACCTGTCAGAATGCCAGGCCCCCTGCTCTGGGGCTTTATGGTCCAGCGTGGTGCGAGGCATTAAACGAATCCTTTTATAATTACAAATGTGGTGAGTCTGCAGAGAGACTGCCCTGGTCTGAGGGTGTCAGCCCCAGCCTGGCGGGAGAGACCTGAAAGGTGAGCAAGGCCAAGGTTCAAAGGGGACATCTGTTTTAGGTCCCCTCTGGCTAGTGGCTGGTCTGGTCTCTGGTTTGCCCCCATGACCCAGTCACCTCCCAAAAATCCTATCTGTGATCACATGAATGAAGCATTAGGGTGACCCTGGAATGTAAACTCTCTGCTCTCCTACCTCTTCCAGGAGGATAGAGATTTGCATTTGACCTGAAGACTCAGGGATCAAGGTGCACTCGGACCTAAGAGGTGCCAGACGGGGCATTTCAGGGGTGTGGATGGACAGGAGGAAACAAGTTAGGAGCAGAGTTCTCCAGCTCTTGCCACAACCCCATAAACCACAGGTCCAGAGAGTTGTAAAGAGGAGCTTTTGGGGTGTGAGAGATGCAAAAGGGTGTCCTCAGAGGCTCCCCAAAGGGAGGCCCGCATGCAGTGCGGGGGGATTGGTGGCAGCGTCGATTTGGACCCAAGCTCTGGGCTCCCAGCAACTTGAGCTTCTGGGCCACTTTCCCATCCTGCATTGTGACAGGCCTGGGCGTGGATGTCATTTGTGGGTGCTTTCTGATAACTGAATATGAGTATCTGTGAGTTTGTTTGAGTGTATTTGTTAGTTTGTGTGTATGTGCATGTTATAGGTAGGTGTGTGTTCGTGTGTGCCGATTGATGTGCACACGTTTGTGTGTGTGTGCGATCTGCGCGTGGTGCAGGTGGAGATTTACATGCATGAACACATCTTTGTGGGTGTGCTCTGCCTGTGTGCGTTTGCAGGCATGCCTCTCCTTGAACGTGTGTTCCTGGCCCTGTGTGTTTAGGTGTGGTTTTCTGGGTAGTCTTTGAAGCCAACAGTGGCCCTTGAATGTCTCAGTCCCTTCATGGGCCCTCATGCCCAAGTCTCTTTGTGTGACTCCAGGCGGAGGGGGAGTGTGGAGGTCCTTGATGTTCAGCGGAGCAGTGGCATGAATTTGGGAGGCTTCCATGGGCATAGGGTAGCCTGAGTGTGGGTGGCCATCAGAAAGGCACCAACTTAATCCCGGCTTAAAATGCCTTCCTGCTTTCACCTGTCACTGTGCCTGGCATTCCACCGTGGGTGAGTCACTCTCCAGTTGGGGTCCTCTCTGATGGTGCATACCTCTCCGGGGAGGAGGCCAGGGAAGCCTGACAGCTTGCTGAGGGTGCAGCCCAGGAACTGGGCAGGAGGGCAGGAGGAATGGCACATCTGAAGGATCCAGGCAAAGCCAGGAATTCCCTGGTACAGTTAGTGCTAAGCCTGGGAAAGCCAGGCAGCCGAGCCCTGGCAGCTGTACTAACTTCATAGGATCATCACATTGTTGGTGGAAGGAGCCTAGTGATCATCCGGCCCAGCTCCCCATGTAACAGATGGGAAGACTGAGGCCCCTCGTGTTACAGAAGGGAAATGCGAGGAGGCTCTTAAATCTCTTTAGGAGAATCTCTTAGGAGATTCTTACAGCATGGGTGCTGAAGTTGTGAAAGGGAGACCTGGGTGCTAATGTCCCGCCATTGTCTTGCTTGTTACTCTGGGTCTTGGGTGTCCTTGTTTATAGAATGGGCAGCAGTCTGGCTCCTCTGTGGGCCCTCTTGCCTCTCAGCATGTGACCCCCAGCCCCAGCCCTTTTCTGGTGTCCCTGCCTGCCTGCTAAGTGTCCAGTCTGCCTGCCCACCTGTGTACCCAGCGTCTCTCCTCTCCTGGGGCTAAGAGGTGGCACTGTCGGGATAGGATCTTCCTCCCCTCCTTTTCCTGTTGATTTAGATGTGCTCTTGGCATTTGGACAAAGCTCCAGAAAGATATGAAGAGAGACACTCATCGAAACATCCTCCCTCCTGGAAGGCTATGTCTTTGAGTGTAGACTTAGAGACTGCCACGGCAAGAGCGAGAGCTGGGCCTGAACCACAGGAGGCCTGTGGGGTTCTGCCTCCGTGCTGAGCACTGTCTCAGGGTTCTGCCTCCCTGCTGAGCACTGTCTCAGGGTTCTGTCTCCATGCTGAGCACTGTCTCAGGGTGGGCAGCTCAGGGCCTACTGGGAGACAAAGGTATCTCAGGCTGCCTTCCCGTCTGCAGGGCCTGGGGTCAGCTTGTCGGAAGGGAAGGAGCCGATGAAGGCAGGCCTGGGGGAAGGAACTTGTCCTTGATTGAACACCTACGAATTAGATGTGCCAGGCTCTAGGCTTCAACTTGCGGGAGAAATGATGGCTAAGAGATCTGGTGACACCAGGCTTCTGGGAATCCAGCTCAGGGTGCTATAATGGAAGCCCATGGTGTCCTGCCTCCCGGTCTGAGAGTGGGGTGCAGGTGAACACAGGCCTGGCCACGGCTCCCCTCCCCGAACATGTGCAGCAACCATGCACTCTAAGAGACTGCTTCCCTGGCTGCCTGGGTTCCAGGGTGTGGAAGCCGATCTGGGCTGTCAGTTTCGTACGTGGGGAGGGTCTCCACCCTGCCCACCCCAGGACCAAGAACCTTGCTGATCAGAGTCCCTGCTCTACCCAGTACCAGCACCACCACTTTCAACAAGCGCCTCAACTTCTCTGATCTCGTTTCCCATCCTGAAAACTCCAAACATCCTGAGTTTTGAAGCCTGTGTCCCGCCAAGGACTCCTCTGATTAAAGGTAGTAGTCTCCTGGGACAGGACATGTTCCGTGAGTTACCGGAAACACAGAGACATGGCAGAAGAGGAGCTCAATAACTGGTCATTCATCATCATCATCATCATCGTCGTCATCATCATCACTACCACTTGGAATTGACTGAAATGGGTAAAGGAGGGAATCATGTGTCTGGATTCTGAAAGGCCTCGGGGAACAGCTGGAGAACTCCCAGAAGATCAGGATTTGGGCCAAATGTCCGGATGGTGGAGTACTGGTTGGAAATGGGGTGCGGGTGCTGCTGGCAGACTTGGGTCCTTCTAGCCAGAGACCCACCTGCCTCTATCCTGCACTTTTGTCAGTGATATGGAGGGAGCCCAGGGTGCCTGTGAGCCAGCTGGGAGGGATGGTGTCTGGTGGGCTGATGGGCCGTCCACCCAGGGGGCACAGGCTGCACAACTGCCCACACCCAGGCATCAGGGCATAGCCTGTGCAAAAGCCTTGGGGTCTCAGCTGAGCCTAGTGCAGTGACACGGCTGCCTGATGAGTACAGGTGCACATGGTTGTGTTAGTGGCGGCAGAGGGCCCACCTGGGAGGAAGCAGGCTCCGTCCCCATGGACTGGGAAGGCTGCTTGCTGTGCTTTAGACATCAGTGCTACTCCCCTGGATGAAAGCTGAGGCCTAACCCGAACAGCCCTGCCCACCCCTGCGCTGTGCACACGGGGTGTCTCTGTGAGGTTGCTTCAGAAGCAAGTGCTAGTTGAAAGAGTTCAAAACTTCCTAACTGGATGTCACTCTGCAGCTCCAGGATCATTTTGCAAGCAGGTTCATTCATGTCCCTGTCTCCACTGCCAGGTGGCCTTTGGGCTGCTCAGAGAGCCCAGTTGTAGATCCCTTGGGATGGAGAGGTGGTTGTCCTGGAGCCAACTAACATCAGTAATCATGACAAGAAAGCTAGCCACTCCTGGGTGTAGTTTCATCCTTCATAATTCTGTAAAATAGGTGTCATTGTTAACCTGTTTTACAGATGGGGATACCAAGGCTCAGAGAAATCCAGTAATTTGCTCGCAATCACCTGAATTAAAATTTGAACCTAGGAGCTGTGGGAAAGCTTGAGCTGCCCCAGATTGGTCAACAAGAACTTGGGGGCAGCTTCTTGGAGAAGGTGGGATAAAATTGGGCCCTGGGACAGTGGTTAAGAGGGTCAGAGTCACAGTCTGTGGGCTGGGGAGAGTAAGGGAGTGATTGTAGAAACCATGTCTGAACTTCACAGATGAGCTGGACCCAACATATGTTATTGCAAAGAGTGTTTTTAACAAGCCTAGACATTTGTGTGGGAATTCGATGTGAGAAGAACATTTGGCTTTTGTTGAGCACTTCACAGAGAGGTGAGGGGCCTTGCCTGTCATCTTTCAGCTCAGGGTCTGTGCAGCTGGTTTGATCCTTGCACGCCGGCCTGCAGCTCTGGGTTTGCAGCTACTGGGCTGGCAGTAGGCTCTAGTGCAGTCTGGAAAGTGGGCGTTAAAGATATTGTCTACTGAAGGAAGGGATGTGATTTGCCCCCTGTCTCTCAGTTAAAGGTTGAGTTAGGTCCTTCCCCTCTCCCCCACCCCACAGCTCTGGGAATGGAACCCGAGGTATCATGCATGCTAGGCAAGATCTCTACCCCCAAGCTATATCCCCAGCCCCTTACCTTGAGTTTAGAGTAAGACCTTCTGCCTTGAAGAGCAGTTAGTCCCTCTTCCTGAACTTAGGGCTCCAGCTGCTCCCCAAAAATGGACAGGAGAAAAGGCTTGTCTCCTTTCATCCAGAGCTGAGTGAGAAGCCCCCTGGGCTCCCCAGCTCCTGAAGGAGACTGAGCAAGTTGTGAGGCTGGGTGTAGCAGTGGGATGGAGTCTGAGGTCCTTGATTAACCTTGCTTACGTGACCTTGGGAAAGTCCCTTCCTCTCTTGGGACCTGTCACCCTTAGTAACTCAGCCTTTTGGATTTAAGTCCCCTTGCAGGATGATGAATGTGTGTCATATTCAGGGCCCTGAGTTGGGTCCCTTGGGGGACACAAGACCTCTAGAGAAATGTGTGATCCGTGTGTGAGGAGTCAACAGGGGGGAACATTCCCTGTTCCCTTGAAGAATCGTTCTCCCCATGATCTGAGCTCCTGAGCCTCTTGGAAATATATATGCTACCTACCCCATGATGTGCATGGCTGTCATGGTCACTGTGTCTGTGCATACCAGAATTTCAGTAAGGTGAATGAGTGAATGGCGGAGAGGGTAGGAGGTGGCTGTCAGAGGAGCATTAAGGGTCTAAGCCTTAGGGGAAGGAGTGGACCAGAGAAAGTGGCTCATAGAGGGGAGAGAACTTTACATTCTAAAACTCAGAGACAGGATCACACTCTCAATATTGGTGCAGAACAAGCTCTCTAAATTATAAAACATGCTTCATGGTTCTTTATACTAGAGTGTAAAAATTGTACACTTCTCATTAGTGTAGAAAATAAAAACCACAAAAAAGTACAAGCCCGTTGGGGAAACTTGGTTAACACAACGCCTGTGGGAGAACCCATGCAGGTCAGCCAGGTGAGGCTGAGGTTGGGGAACAGTGACACAGGTCCCTGCCTGCATGCTGTCTCCTGGGCCCTGGTACTCCCCTAGTCTGCATTGCCTTGTCTGTGTGCCATTCCTCTGGACTTGGGTCACTTTGGGCACCTCTAATACCAAGAGCTATTTGTTGAGTCACAGCCGATGTGAATACCTCAACAGGTAATGCCAAGTGCAGAGGTTCAGTACATTTAGACTGTGCTACCTGGGAAAGTGTTTGGGTGATGTGGCATTTCAGGTGGGCCTGGATGTGGAGAATGCTGACAGGTGCCCACAAGGATAGGTCTTCTATGGATGTGAGAAGTTGAAGACGAGGAAAAAATTGCAGAGAAAAAGATAGGTCAAGAGAAAGTTTAAAGAGGTTGGGCAAAAGAGGAGGTGTCCTGTAGAAAAAGCTCTGGCTTTAGGCAGCCCTGGAAGCTGAGTGTTCCCAGGCAAGTCGCTTTACCTCTCTGAACAAGGCTTCTTCATTTTGCAGATACTGTTTTTCTGTTGTTTTCTCTTTGGGCAGATGACATCAGATACTACTGTACACTGCCCGTGTTTGATCTCATGGTGTCTGGGGTGCTGGGGCCGCAGAGAGGGCCAGATCCAGCATAGGGCATGGCCTAACACAAATATCCGCCCTCCCCCTGGACTCAGAGGGGGCTTCCAAGCCTACCTTTTACTGAGTGATGGATGAAATGTAGTATTCAGATTCTGTAAAGCATTAACTTTCAAGTAAGTTAATATCCCATTCGCTTCTGTTGTTGGCTCACCTGGAACGAAGGCAGGGGTGAGCGAATCCCAAAATCCCTTTCAGAAACTCCTCCTCCCTCAAGGAGTCCCTACTTGTACTCTCCCTCAAGCCTTGGGCAGGTTCCAAGCCCAGCAAGGACCGGGCTGTGGCCTCTGGACCCCTCCCCTCCCCACCATCCCTAATGGAGCACCTTGCAGCCTGCATACGTAAACTCCTATCTCTTACTGCTCTTGCATCAGTCCTGCAACTCTCCGATGGGGGCGGTGGAGGTTTTTAACCTGAGTCCAGTGCAGCCTGGTAAATGGATGCATGGGCTGGTGGGGTGCCCCAAATCCTGAAGCACTCCATGGGATACTCAGCAAACCCTTCAGAAGCCCCTCGCGTCCCTCCCTAAGCTGGGCACTAGGGATCCTGACTTGCCTGAGTACAGCGGTTGCAGGCGCCTCTCTGACAACCCAGTGACGGCCACCGGGTTAGGGATCTATATCGTCAGAGTACTGCTACGAGCTGGCGGGCCGACCCCTCAAGGGGACCATGTGCTTGCCCTCAGAGCCTTGTTTTCCCCCATCTCTGCAACGACAGGCTGGGAGCATCGACCTCGCGGGTGGAGGAAGGCGCGGTGTCCGTCCTCGACCGGGCGGGCGCGGAGGTGTGGTTCCGCCAGGCGCGCGGGGGCCTAGGACTGGGAGGTGAGGGGCGGCCGGCCGGCCGGAGCCCCGGGGTCCCGCCCCCCCACAACCCCGCCCCTCGTCCCCGCCCAGCTCACCTCGGCGCCCGGGGGGCTCGGGCTGCCTCGGCCGCGATCGGCGCGGCTCGGCTCGGCGTCGCCATGGCAACAGCGGCTTAGGGGGCGGGGGCGACGTGGCGGGCTGGGCCGGCGGGCGGGCGGCGCGGGGTGGGCTGGGCCGCGCTGCGCGGGCCGGGCCGTCGGCGCTCGGTCGGCGGGCGGGCGGCGGCGCGGGCCGCGAACTGCTGGGGCCGAGCCCGAGCCCGGCCCGCCCTCGGCCGAGCGGCCGCCCAGCGAGGGTGCGGGACCCGCGCGGGTCCCGGCCCGCCGCCGCCGCCGCCGCCGCCGCCGCGCTAACCCCGCCTCCCTTTCCCCCTCTTGTCGCCCCGCGCGCAGGGCTTCCTCAGCCGCCGCCTCAAGGGCTCCATCAAGCGCACCAAGAGCCAGCCCAAGCTGGACCGCAACCACAGCTTCCGCCACATCCTGCCGGGGTTCCGGAGCGCCGCCGCCGCCGCCGCCGCCGCCGCCGCGGACAATGAGAGGTGAGCCGCCGCCGCCGCCGCCGGCCTCCCCGCGCGCCGCCCGGGTTGCGCCCCGAGGGCGCGGGGACAAAGCCCGAGCCGGGCCGGGGCGCGCCGCCGGGCGGGAACTTGTGGGGCCGCCCGGGACGGCGGACCTGCGGAGGACGCTGTCTCCCAGCAGGGTGAGCCGAGGACCGTGTGGTGCCCGAGGCCAGGGGCGAGGCCGGCGGGACGTGCCCTCGCCGGGAAGTCCTGCCTTGCCTGGCCGAGGTGGGCATTGTTTTCCGGCCGTGCGGTGCCCGGGCTGGGGACGGAAGTGGTGCCTCCACCCCCAGGATCCGTCCTCGGGCCTGGGGAGCCTCTGGGTGTCCGATACAAAAGACATTTTTGCTTGGGTTTGGCTGAGACCCGGCAGCGCCCGTGGTGAGGAAAAGGATGAACATCTGGAGGGGAGGAGCAGGGGGCTGGGCCGCTTAGGGGGCACATCTGCTCTAAGTAGGGCACGTGCTCCGCTGAGGGCTGGGGCAAGCAGAGCGGGCAGTGGCCAGGCGCCGAGTTCAGGGGCATAGCCTGGAGCTGGGAAAAAGGGCCTTCCGTCATTGCCTCCCTCACCTCTCCACTCCCAGAGGTGTCTTCTGCTCCCTGTTTCCTGCTAGTGGGCAAGCCTGGAGCAGGTGTGGAAATTCCAAAGGGAGGTGGCATGTGGGGCAGAGTAGGAGAGGGAGGGGTGGTTCAGCCCGCTGGGAGTCATGGGCAACTAGAGCAGGCTCCAGCTCGCAAGGGCAAGCCATCCTGTCGGTGCAGGGGGGCGCTGGGCGGGCACAGCCTCTGGGAGGGTGCCAGCTACAGGCACCTTTCCACTTAGGCACAGGCACAGTGATGGATTCCCATGCCGGTTAGAACGCGTCCCTGCCCAGCTGATGGAGGTGAAAGAACAGGCTGGCACCAAGGAGCCTTTTCAGCATTCAGCCCCAGCATCTCAGGCCGCTGGCATCTGCCTTCACAGGGCTGTGTCCGTGGATACAATTGGAGAGTTGGCACTCCCTGTAGGGGAGGCATAGGTAGAATGAAAATGTCTGTCCCTTCCTCCTTGATTCCAGCAGGTAAAGGAGTACAAGTTATAGCCTAACTCCTGCTCAAGGTTGAGTGACTATTTATTTAACTGATGCCCTATCATCTTCGCAGAAAGTCCCCCTCCCACATCCCAGCAGAATTGCTGGACCTTTAATTTCTGTCTGCCTGGAGCTGCTCTCTCCAGTGTATCCTCACCACTGGTACAGCTGGCTTCCTGCCCCAGCTGCCAAGCCCAGTCCGAGGCAGGACCCTCAGCCTTTCTCTGATGGCCATGGTGCCCCAGGGGACCAGGCGTGCCCTGGCAGGAAGATGCAGCCAAGCCAGAGCTCAGTGCTGGGTGCAGCCACTGCATCTTTGAAAATCTCGCTTCCCATCTTTGTTATTGTCTGGGCAGCAGGCCACCCGGTTTGCTGCCTTCCTCCCTCTTCACGGCCCCCACCTCCGGCTCTCTGCCCCAGGAACATGCCTTTCTCTGCGCTTTCCTTGGCAGGGGTCAGGACGCTCTGCACCCGCATGCGGGGACTCGTGTACGTACCCCGTTTTGTGTGCATGTGGTCGTTGTCCGGGAGCAGGAGAGACAGCAGGCGGTCCGGCCTCTGAGTGTGTCTGCCCTCCCGGGAGCAGGCAGCATGCATGTCATGTTTACCTCCCTCCAGCAGGGAGCCGGCATCAAGAAGCCCGCTAGCGAAGCCGGCAAGCGCTTGCCTGGCAATCCAGGCTGAGGGTCGGGGCATGGCCAAGATGACCTCGTGTGGGACCAGCCCAACCTGGCCTCAGGTCAGCCTTGCTACATGCTGAGGGGGCTGCAGAGTGGGGGTTGGGAGTGAACTGCAAACCTGTTTCTGGAACTGGTGGTAAACGGTAGCGGTTGGAGCTAAATGTCACTGGCAATGGTGTGGAATTATCTTATTAATTTTCTATAAACAAAATCTGTCTTAGTGGCTTCTCTGGCTCAGGAAGGGAGCCCGGATTTCCCATGGACAGGCAGAGAGATGGTTTGAAATCTTTCTACCCAGGCTTTGAGCTGAAATAGGCTTTGCCGGGACTGGGGGCTCCTGATTTGTTGCTTTGCTTAGGTGTAGATTTCGCAGCTACTGCTCGGATGGATGGATGGATGGGCAGGTATTTCTCTGGAGCACTCCCTGGAGTCATCCTGTGTGGAGTCGAGTGGGTAAAATGAACTAGGGTGACTGCCTCCCCACCCAAGCTCTTGGTCAAACCTGGGTGAGTAGAGAGGAGCCTCCTCCTACTCTCATGTGGGCGGTTGTGCTATTGAAGGCTGGGAGGAGGGAACTGGCTGCCTTTGGCTTGGCTTAGCAGCAAGGAGAGGTGGAATCTGGCTCCGTAGGACCCCACGCTGGCTGCCATGTCTCCTGCTGGGGCTGGGGTAAGTGCACAGATACCAGTTTCAGTGAGTGGATAGGGGCAGGAGTGAAGAGGAAGGTGGAGCTTCTAGGGTGGCCCTTGTGAGTCCTGGTCCTGGTGGCCCTCCCATGGAGATGAATGGTCCAGGGCACTCTGGGGCCACCACTTGAGTCTGACTTTGGGTGAATCTGTGTGGTTTATACGGCTGCTGAAGAGGCTTTGTCGCGTGCTGTCTGTATGCTCCGCACATTGCTGTGTTGGGGAGGTTCTTTTTGGCATTTGAATTCCCTCATTTGGAGGTTGGAAACCAGTTGGTTGTGTTCTGGGATCTTCTGGCACCCTCGGAAAGGAAGCCTCAGGTGGGGCCTCTGCCATCTGGCTGAATAGACTGGGGGCAGAGAGCTGGTGCTTGGGAGGCACAAGGTCTGTAGGACAGAGCTAAGCTTTTGTACTTATTCTCCAGAAAATGGCTTGGGGGGGAGGTTCCCAGCTGGTTTCCACAATCCCTAGGCCACTTAGACACTCATTTCTCCTTTGGAGGCTTTGGCAGTAAGCACCAGGGACAGGTAATCATTTCTCCTGGATCGCAGAAATGAATGCTGCTCAGAGCGCCTTCCAGGTGGAAGGTGTGCTGGCAAAAGCATTTTCGCTTTGCAGGCTGAAATGTTGGTGCTTCATTTACAGGGCTGTTTTAATGTTGGTAAAAGCGATACAGAATGTGGTGGTTCTGCCTTCCCAGAAGATGATTTTCAAGTCACTCATTTATTACTATTTTTGAGGCGTTAGAAGGGTCAGCTGACAGTATTATGCTTTCCTCACCTCTTTTTTTCTCCTGATAATGTTTTTGGGTGACCCTGGCCTTCCACGTGCGCTGAGCCTCTGGATGTCTGTTGGGCTCCAACCCTTGTAGTGGCAGTGCCCCCAGCCCATTCTTGCCACCTGCCTTGGTGCAAAGCAAGGCTCATCAAAAACAGGCAACCAAGTACAAGTAGGCAAGGCTGGCATGTGTGGACTTGGAGATGCGTTACCCCTTCCAGGGAAGTGTGTGTTGTTAGCGTTTGTGCATGCAAAAGTCACTAATGGTGGGATTCCAGTGAGTGCAGGACTAGGGAGGGGGAAGCTATTTGGGAGTTGGGGGTAGGGGGTTCCAAAAACTCTCAAATGGGCGTGAGTAGGTAGGAATCATTTCTGTCCCTTGGAGTGAGGCAGTTTTGCAAGGAAGGAAGAGAGGAGGCTGGGGAAGGATGGGAGAAATGAAGGCAAGGCTTATTCACCTGCTTTGGTCACAAACGGGAGATTCAGGAGGGGCTGGGTAGCCAGGTCCGGGTTCATGCCCTCTTTTCCTCCCTACTGTAGACAAGGCCTGGCCCTTTTCTTTCTGCCTTCCCCTGGGACTGGTCTGTGAAGCATGGTGAAGGCAAGACGATAGTGCAGTTTAGGCAGTCATTGGGAGTAATGGGAGTATGTGATCTTTGGATTTGAAGCCAGGCACTGCTAGGGCAAGTCACTTAAGCTTTCTGAGCCTCAGTTTGCACATCTGCAAAATAGGAATGATGATAACAATGTCGTGGGAGACATTAATATTAATGTATTCAGCACATTAATTAAAAGTATCCATCCTGTTCAGTGCTGTTTTCTTAGAATTTAATGTTGGGCCTTACACATTCCTTAAATGTTTCTAAAATTTTATTAAATAAAAGATAAGGTGTGAAAGAGGCTAGACTAACATGTAGGTTTTCAGTAAGTGTAATTTAATATTGGTTGAGATTCAGCTAGGTTAGATTCAATTCTTAACCCCACTTCATCTTACATTATGGGATAAGCAGTCACGCAGTGCCATTCTAAAGCTTAAGAACAATAATGTCTGGGAAACTGAAGCAGGAGAAGTTCAAGTTGCCCCAGCTGGGCAATTTAGTCACTTAACAAGACCCTGTCTCAAAATAATAAATAGAAAGAGTGCAGGCGATGTAGCTCAATGCAAAGTCTCTAGATTCAATCTCCAGTTCTGCCAAAAATTAAAAATAAAAATAAGAAAGCAGTAATAGATGTTGCTATGGTAAGGTGAATTAAGCTATAAAGATCATTGTTAACTTTGAACAAAAGACATAACCGAGCAAAGTGACCCATGTTCCTGTCTACACCTGGGAAAGCCTATCTTTTTGTGTTTTAAAAATCTATTTGAAAAGTTCATTGTTCTTGAGTCATCTTTGTTTCTAATCATTAGGCATTTAAGTTGTGTCTAGGTTTTCTTTATTAAAAATTATCTGGGGATTTATATCTGTATATTCATCCTTGTGTACAAATTTGGGTTTTTTTCATAGGTTAAAATCTTAGAAATGGAATTACTGAGTCAAAGAATATAGAGTTTCGGGTTTTTGATAAAAATGCCCATCACCAAAAGTTTAAGAGCAATAATAATTTCTGTTCCCCCAATGATTTGTGAGAGTACCTGTTTCCTTGCACCCCCTCAAAACACTGAATGTCATCATTAAGTAGTCTTTGTATTTGAATACACAGAAAAATGGCATTTCTTTGTTACTTGCATGTTAGGGATTAAGTATTGCTTTCCTGAGTTTAACGACCAGTGGTGCTGCTGCCTTTGGGGTTGTCTCTTCCTACCCTTTGCCTGCTGAATGTTCTGGCAAGGCCATCATAGGACTTTTGGTTGCACTGTTGGGCCGTCCTCCGAGGTGAGAGGCCCCATGTAGGTGGATCCTACACATTAACTACGTTAAATGGGCCTCTGCCTTCCTAGGGGTGGGGACAGGAACTTATTAACTACCTGCAAGGAAGGCTCACCTGGCTTTCCCCTCCTTTCCATAAGGGAATTAGATTCAGTTCTTAATCCAACAAGGAAGCATTATCTTTACATAGTATTTTAAGAGGTTACAGGTAGGTAGACAGGCAGCCAAGGGGCTGTTAGATCGAGGGACATTGAGCCATTCAGTCAAAGGCGTGGAGGTGCCTTAGAGATGCGTTACCTTGTCCACTGAGGCTAGGCCATGCTCCCAGATCCCCTCTAGACTGTAGCATTTCACTTGGAGCCTCCAGGCACCTCTGGGGGCAGGGCTGACCAGGACTACACGTGTGAGCATGGAGTGCTCAGCCTAATGTCCAGAGAGGGAGAGGGAAGCCACAGAACATGAACTGGACGCATAGAAGAACCAATTTATTTTTGCTTTCTCATTTTTATTGCCCTCCTTTTATATCTGTGGCTCCCTCGTGTACCTTCCAGAGATCTGAGCTGGGCAATATTTTTAGGAATGGTGGGAATTAACTAGTGAGAATGTGATCAGCCCCGGGCTGGGGTTTCAGAATCTGGAGAAGCCTTTCTTTGAACAAGCATGTTTACATCTGTGTCTGTTTGTAATGTTTTGCAAGTATGCACCTGTTCTAGTGAGGGAGTGTGTCTGTGACGTGTAAATGTCGTTATACAGGTCGGTGCATTTTAAATGAGTTAATACATGTAAGGCATTTGGAACACACCAGTATGACATCATGTTGGGTTGGACCATATGAAGTAGCTATTTTTGTAGGTGAAATATAGGCAAATGACTCACTCTACATGCTCGGTATGCATTCACTATCATTATTGTTGTTGTGTGTTTTTTTCTTGTGTTTATGTCTGTCAGTGTGTTTATGTATGGGGGTGTATACGCTGTTGTGCCAGTGTGTTCGTCGTTTGGACACTTGTATGCATACTCGCGTGCATGTGTACAGTTTCTGTCTGGGCGTATGGACACTCTGAGCTGGCCCATTTCAGGAACATATTGCTGACCTTCTTGGGGAGGACTTCCCAGACAGCAGCCCTCTGACTCCCTTCTCACCTTCAGGTGCTGAGCAGATCCCAGGCCCTGGTGCCAGCCTCAGGGTTATGGCAGGACCGCTTCCATTCTCCCCGAGTAGCCCTGCCTATTTCTAGGCCATGTCTGAGGATATGCAAATCAACTCTTTAATGGAATTCCTTTTCAAAATATTATTTGAATCAGAAAGTTAATTATCAGGCTCTAATTAATGGCTATTTTAGAAGGCCATAGAAGAAAACTGGAGAAGATCATAGGGCAACTGAAAAGGCAAGAAGAAAAAGCACCCAGCTCCGCCAGCCAGCTTGGTGACTTCTCCTGAGGGTGGCAAGGCCTGCTTAGCCTCTTCCTTGCTCTGAGGTGTCAGCTCACTGCGCTGCGGGCAAGTAGAAGGCACCTCTTGCTCAAAGACCTCCTCCCTGGTGGTTTTAGTCTTCTGGATGTCAATCTGCCCATCTGGGAAGAGAGGCATGAACAGCATCCCAGGCCAGGTTGGCAGCAAGAGAAGGAGTGGACAGCCGAGGAGGCTGCCCTGGTCTCAGAGTAGTCAGGTGACACACCCAAGGCCTGGCCTGGACCTTCACTAGCCACTTTGCTTGTCTCTAACCCCTTCCTATATCTCTTGGGGCTTCCTAGTTATGCCTGCAGGGGATACTTCTGGCTCCCCCCAGCCAGAGCCTTGGAAGCTGCCATGGCCAAATGTCCACCAGGGGCCCAACTGCCTGTGCTCTTTGCTCCCCTCGATTCCCCGTGTGGAGGCACCTGTATCCCATGTTTAGAGTGACACCTTGCTCGCATACCCCTTTTTTGGGCTGTGGGAAAGCCCTGCCATCTGTTCTCTGTGACCATAGCAAGCCACAGTTCCTCTCTACACCTCCTTCTATCCAACAGGATCCTGCCTGCCACCTACCTCAGAGTACCTGCTGAAGGCTCGTGGGAGACTGGTGATGTGAGTGATAGGGAAACACCTCCCTGACCCATGTGCCTGTTACCATTTCCTCCCGGGTTAGAGGCCATCTCTCCTCTGTGACGTGTGACTGTGCGCTTGTGTTTGTACAGGCCACACTGTATACCACTCTGCATACACACGTAAGCCCCTTCCTTGGTGTTTGGAATCACATCTTGTGGAAGCCACCAGTTGTACAGTGTCCTACCTGTGCCAGACGAGTAGTGAGGTAAGGGCCCAGGAGAGGGGAGGGGAGACAGGATCTATCCTCTTCTGCGAGGGTCCCTGTTACCCTGCCTGGGAATCTCTTGGGCATTCTTGGAGAGTAAGAAGTGACTCCAAGGCTAGAGGTCAGGTCTGATCCTGGGGACAGACCAAGAATAGGGTCTCCCCTCTTACCCTTCCCTGTATCTGGTCAGAAGGCCTGAATGTTCCTGACTCCTGGGGTTGTCCACTTAATAGCCCACAGCAGAAGACAGTGCCTGCTGGTGAGTTGGTTGGAGACACCAACAGAGTACATTTTGCCCTGCACAGAAGAGGCGTTCCACATTTGCCGGTGAATAACTGAATATGCCTAGGTTTCCGAAGAGAGATGGGCCAATGGGCATCCTCAGAGCCCTGCTCTTTAGAGCGTCCCTCAGAGGCAACCTGAGTAGGCCTTGGCCACCTCCTCTTCCTGCTACCCTTTGCATTGCCCCTCGTGGGTCCCTTGACTCCTGTGGACCCAGCTAGAACAGAGAGTCCAGGGGTTTCAGGCCTGACTCTCCTGCCATCTGAGTGTTAGAAGAGTCGTGGAGCTCTGAGTTCAGCTTTCCCAGTTGCCATTCCCCTGTATCCAGCTCCCCACAGGGTGAATTGCTCCTGACCCCCTGCCTCCCTTTTCTAGTGGGCAGCCCCCATGGGGGAGCACAGAGGCCCTTCTCCAGCTCCAGTCCCAGAGCTGCCGCGCCCCAACTAGTTAATGCCTAATAGCATCTTCTGCTTGTCCCCTGACCTTTCTCCAACAAGCAGGCCCTTGTTTGCAGATTCGGCTGGATCGTAAGAGAGTACATTGGAATATATAATATATTGCAACGTACTCTTTTACTTTATATATATAGATATAGATATAGATATAGGTATAGATATAGATATAGAGAGATATGACCCTGGGGTAGCACGGGCCTAATTTGATGCGATGTTGTCGTGGGGAGTTTTCATACTGAAGGCAGTGAATTAGTGTAGCATCTCTCTGTGCCCACTGACTAAGGGGAAGTTAATTTCATGCTCTGTCTTTTTGACATTCATAATCAAAGCCTAGTATTGCAGCTGCAGATTGTTAGCACGTGAAGGATGTGTGTGTCTCAACAATTACTGTTTCTAGCTGGGGAGGAGAGTGATTAATAGATTGTTCCTAGCCCCACCCCCTCTGCTCCTTATCCCCTTCATGCCTTCTTTCCCTCTCCCACCCCATCCCCCGATTGTATCAGGAAACAGTCTTAGAATTGGTTGTGCCTAAAACTCCACTCTTATCTTAGAAGCCCAGGGGACGGGAGGGCATGGAGGAGACCCATAGGGCCAGGAATCGTCTGGGCACCTGACAAAACACGGGTTCTTGGACCCCACCTCAGATGTTATGAATTGCTCTTTCTAGGTGGGGTATTGTGGTTTCCCAAAGTTTGTTCTTGTTGCCGAGGACCCCACCTCAGATGTTATGAATTGCTCTTTCTAGGTGGGGTATTGTGGTTTCCCAAAGTTTGTTCTTGTTGCCGAGGGGCAAGAACTATGTCCCAGCTGTGTGCCAGCAGCTTGTGTAAGGACTTGCCATGCTGTATTCTTACTGATTCCTTCCTCATAGCAAGTGAGTTTTTGTTTCCCATTTCACAGATGTCAGCTGAAACCCTGTATGTCGATAGCCCAGCATCACCCTTTGGGGGAACCCCCGTCCAGCAGTATATCTCCTGGCTGGGGCCTGAGAGCTCCTTTAGCTAGTTATACCCTTTACTTTTAAAGTAAAGATGCCCTTTGTTTTCAAGGTTAAGATGCCCTTTGAAGTAAACCTTTCTCCTCCTGCTTGAAGTAGCAGCAGCCTTCCTTCTCATGCTTGCTGATGGCTCCCACTTTGATAAGTTCCTTCACACCAGTGTCCTGGGTTTTCTGAAGGTGCTTGGAGCAGGCAGAACATTGAGACACTCATCTGCATGTGAGAGAGGGGCAGAGAGAGCTGGGATCGGAACTTGTCTCCCAGCTCCATTTCCAGCACTTACCCCACTTGTGTCACTAAGGCCCATTCTTCTTGCTGACTCTCTGGATGTAGGCAGGGAAACTGAGGTTCAGAGAGGTGATATCCTCTACCCAGGGCCAGTCAAGTGTCAGTAATGTGATACAAGGCCTAGTCCCTTGAGTCAGAGCCCCTAGAAGAGGATGCACCAATGTTTCAAGACTGGACCAAGGGCCTCTAGTCCCTACATGGTAGTGGACATCTTTCAGCATAGCTGGGAGGGGTACAAGAGTAGCTGTCTGTGGTGAGGCCAGGCCGGATAGGGTGTGCCGTAATCCCAGTGAGGAGGCCAGGTACCTGCTAGGGATGTGGGCCAAGAATCTGGGCCTGTGAGGCAGGAGCTGAACTTGAAGCAAATTCTGTAAACACCCCACCCCGCTGTGCTTCCAGGTATGGGGAGTCCATCTACTAGAGGCAGTCCAAGGCTCAGCTCCATCAGCTGCTTCCCTCTGAATCTCAGAGCCCCTGTCTCAATAAAGCAAAAGTAGAAACTGGTGTCTCAGGCCCTGAATTCCTGGAAGGAAGGAAGGCTGGCACAGGGGAGTGTGTGGAGTCTTTCTGGGGCTTTGGTTCGCCGCATTCAGGTCATGAAGCCCCCCAGAGCTCTTGTAGAGTGGAGCCATTGTAGCGGGGCAGGACGCAGATGCCTTCCTGGCAGGCTTCTCTTGGTGCCATGGTGGCACCACCCACTGCCCTCGAGTGGCCACTGAGGATGGGCCAGGCTCTGTGCCTGGTGTGCATTTCCTCACTCCATCCTTACAGCAGCACTGTGAAGGGCAGGTACTGTTGCTACCCTACTTTACAGAGAGGCAAGGAGTCCAGAGAGACTAAGTGTCTTGGCCAGTCCTGGACCTCAGAGTGGGCAGAGCTGGAGTCTTTTTTATTAATAAAGCCCCTGCTATCAGCTACTCTTCTGCACATTCTCTGCTCATGTGCTTTGTTGTGCACGTTCTGTCAATACGAATGACTATAGACTGCCTGCCGTTTGCAGAGCACCTGTGTGCCAGGCATTCTATGATGTCCATACATCTCCGATCCTCTGGACTGCCTCACTTTATCCTCCCCATTTGACAGGTGAGGGAACTGGCCTCGGAGAGTAAAATTGCTTATCCGGGATTAGCCTCATGATGGATTGAGAGTCTAGATCTCTTTGGATCCAAGCCAGATATCTTTCGAGCAGCTAATGCGGCTGAGCATATTCTGTGGACCCAGCCCGTCCTCAGCACTTGGCTGAGATGAAGTCACTTCACCCCCATGACAGCGCATACTGTAGTTACTGGTGTGGTCAGAGCTGGGATCAAAACCACAGAAGTCTCGTTCTTAGCCCTGTGTTGCCCTCTGTCTGTTTTACAGATGAGCAAACTGAGGTTCTGAAAGGTAAGACTCACTTGCCCTGAGTTGGTGGGCAGGTGGGTGATAGAGACAGGATTCGCACACATGTCTCTCTAGAGTGTTTCACTGTCCCCCACGTGAGAGAACACAGCAACCACCAGCAAGGTTTGGAAGAGTATCCCAAGACCACCAGGGGCTCTGCGGGAAGGTATCGTGGCGCCTGAGGTAGTAGAATGGCAGTGGAGGAGGACTCCCCAGTGGATGGGGACCCAGGATGTGATGACCGGGGCCAGGCCAGTGACTGCTCCTTCTATCTGCAGCTTCTGTTTCTCTCAGGTCTTTCCTGTGGGCTCTTCTAGGCTTATGGGCTCCAGCATCTCCTTTCTTTTTGACAAAGTTGATGAGCAGTGGCTGCTCTTGGATTTGTTGATTCTTGATGCTGGATGAGGTGGCAGGAAGGAGAAGAGGGAGTGCTGGTAGTTGGCTTTCCACAGCATCCCCCTTCCTCCCAGGTCAGACTGGCAATGTGACTTTCTGGTTTAGGGCAGTGGCAGTGCCAGGGCCAGAAGTGCTATCAGGAGCTCCACCCAGCCTGCCTGAAGTGGTCTTGTATGCTTGCACTGTGTTCACGAAGTATACAGTTTTGATGATGGATGTTTACACAGGTAGTGGAAACCTGCTCCACAGAGAGTCAAAGTCAAAGAATAATTGCTGGCCAAGAATTTGGTGAGATTTACAGTTGCCCCAGTCAGGGCTGTACTTGGACGGCCCTGCTTTCTTCCCTTCCCCTCATGGTGCCCTGTGCACTCATAGAAATGCTTCCTAAACTGAGTTCCACAGCGCACAACGTTTTTGCAAATGTTAATGTGTGCTGGGGAAGAGGGAGTTCCATAGTCCAAACAGGTGAAGGAAGCAGTCTATCTGGTGGTTCCAGAGATTCCTGGTGGAGACTAAATGTCGTACTTCAAAGGAGTGGTGTGATCAAATACATTTTGCCTCCTCACTCCGGGACATTAAAGGCCCTGAGAGGTCCTGCAGTAGAGAAACCAGTTTTGCTTTGTTTAATCTAGGGCTTCCTGTCCCCCCACCCTAGGAGCAGCTGTTGGTATCTGTGGAGCTGGAGTGTTCTGGAGAACATTGTTTGGTAAACATTAAATTGAGGCGTTCCTATTCTCAGAAGCATGTTTTTTAAGAGAGAATTTTGGAAGCATTCCCTGCCTTCAGGACCTACAGGACTAAACCTCAAGTAATGGCGCTGTTGGCTCAAGTAGCCAGGGGTAATTTTTGAAAAAAGGAATCCGTGTTCTCAGAATCATTCCTCTGGTATTGGTCTGAGCCTTCACAGGGAGGTGATCTGGCTGGAACTGGCCTGAGCCAGGGTGTGGTGGGTTAATTGTTCCTTTTACAGGCTGAGTGGCTCTCTTGTACCTAGCAGCTTGGGCTCTGGGCCTCCCATCCCCCTTAGAATCCCTCTGCAGAAGACAGTAGTCGGGCAGAGGCTGCCCACAGATTTGCATAATTGCACCATCCTCTGAATAATTAATAAAGCTCTGTCCTTGCTGGGAGCAAAGTCTACGCCATTATAGATGGATCTGCCACCGATGGGTTTGCCAGAGCTCTTCCAGGGGAGCCAGTGGTTCCTGGACTCCTTGGCCTTTCCAGGCATGCGCCTTCCCCAGGGAGAGGAAAGGGCACTAGAGGTTGGGAGGGGTACATGGGTGTGGTATGCACGTGCCCCCAGTGGTATCTTAATGGACCAGGGTGGTGGTCATGCTCCTTTTTTCCAGGATCTGCAAATGGGGTCCCTAGCATATGAATGGGTTGGGATTCTCTCTGCTTTCTGTGGTCTTAGGAACTTTGAAGTGTGGTCAGCTATTGTGGGGACAGCCTTCTGGTTGCTTGAAGGGCATAGTTCTGCCCCAGAAGGTAGGAGGAATGAGGGTGAATTTTCAGGAAAGAGTGAAGGACAGGGAGGTATTTGCTTGGGGCCCTTCTTCCCAACTAGTCCCTCTGGGTTTCTGGGCATGTTAAGACCAGGGGTAACCTGGAAGTGACTCCTGTTTGAGATTTCTGAGTTCCTTTTTATGAGTGTTTCATCGAAGTTAGCACGCCCTCTGGCACCTGGTTTTGCCTCGTATCGTGCCCCTGACATGTCATTAACATTGGGGAAAGACCTGTAGTCTCTTTAAGCCAGGGGTGCTCTTGAAAGTCCTTGCTCTCTTCCCTGCCTCCCCCGCTCATTGTCCAAAGCACTCATAGGAATATTTCTCAAACTGGGTTCCATGGAACACAGTATTCTTACACATGTTAATAAATATTTGAGATGAGTGAATTCTCTTGCCAAACAAGTCAGGGTACCATCCAGTGAACCAGAGGAAGTAAGTTGCTTCAATGCATTACTCCTCGGTGGCTTTATTGTGTCAGTGTGCATCTGAATCTACAACAGGGAATGCAGGATGCTCTGTTTGTGACCTACACTAACTATTCAGAGACTCTGTGCACATAACCTGTGATGGGGCAGTTGTCTGCACCTGTAACTACCTCTGCCTTGGCTGGACATTGCTTCTCTTGGACTTGTTTCCCCTGTTGAGCTTCCCTAGCCATATCGGTATGGCTGTTTATCCTTGACCCTCACACCATCGAGGGCCATGGCAAAGCATTTTATAACTTAGCTAACTAAGATCTAGAGAGGGTCATTACCTCACCCAGAGTCACATAGAGTTGGCATTTAAACTCAAGTCTGCCAGCTGGCACCCCAGAGGAGGATGGGAACTCCAGCTGGCCCATCTTTTTTTAAGCCTTTATGAGAATCAGTGGCCAAGCCTAGGCCTGGTAAACCTGTTCTCTTAGGCTTAATGTGGCACTGAGGCTGAGGTGTGATTTTAGGACTTGGGCCAGTTGTTTTATTTCTTGAGCATCTCCATGGGTCCCATTTTACCATATACCATGAAAGGAACTACATTGCCCAAGTGGTGCTTCTTCCAGGTCCCCTAGGAAGCAAACTACCCTGGGCTCCCTAATGAGGGGAGTTCTGCTCTGCTGAAATGGACCTGGGTCTGGTTTTTACTCACCCATTAGCTATATGATCTGAAACAGGTCACCTGGCCTCTGAACCTGTCTCCTAATATTTATGGTGCCTACCACCTGGGTTCTGAGGTATATTGGACTCATATATGTCACGTGATAATTTTATTGTATCAACCTTACATCACACAGCCATACATATTTGAGCTTTCTTTTGAGACCACTTAATCCTGATGACAGATCCAGCCCAGGCCTCGCAGGTTCCGTCCCATCATGTAGCACGACGTGGCTCAAGACAGACGTGAAATGATGTTGGCACCGACATTTGTCCCACTTAGAAAATCAATATTCTGTGGTCTGCCTAATTGTTCTGTTGCTGCTAAATGAGTCATTATAGAGGGAAAATAGCACATACATTGTGAGATTAATGGGAGAAAATAGTTGGCAAATGACTTTGGTTTGCTTACGAAACTCTGAGAAGGTGTTACTATGAGAAATCTGGAGAGCCATAGAAGGGCTAGTCCCAGGCAGTAGGAGACAGGCAGCTATTGGGGTCCAAGGCTCCGGCAGGTCTAAGAGAGCCCTATTAGGGCAAGACACTGATTTTACTGTTATAGGGGCTGAAATCAGGAGTTACTGAGTGGTCAGGTGAGGAGTTAGGATTGGGACGGAAGCTCTGGTGGTCTGGTTTCAAGAGGAAGGGCAGAGCCCATCCCTCACCAGGTGTGGTGCTAGGCTGCAGGGATGTCATGGTGAGCAGAACCAGCCCCAGCCCCTCCCTTAGTGGAGGAGAGAAGAAATTGTCCAAGGGTGAATGTGTAATTGTAGTTGAAGTGCAAGTCCTGATGACAGTGAAAGTCCAGACCTGGAGGGCTTAATCTGGTGGGAGTCCTAGGGGTGGCTTCCCCAAAGAAGGGAACAGTGAGCTGAGCACTTACGGAAGACTCTTCCAGGCAGGTGTTGGGTCTGGCAGTCAGAGGCTGAACGATTACCTGTGTGACCTTAACCCACAGGCAGTCCCAGGAAATGGATACTTCTTATTTTACAAGTGAAGAAACCAGACTGAAGGTGGTTAAGGAATTGTTCAAAGTCAAATAGCCACTGAATGACAGAGTCTAGATTTGATCTGCTGCCCTGTCTCTCCAGCTGGTGTCACAGACTCACTTCCATGGGGCAGGGGGCTGCTGGAAGGTGTCTGCCTGAGGATCTTCTGGGAGAGAGGACTGTAGGACTTTAGAAAGCAGACACCTTTACCCTCCAGAATCCCCAAGGTCAGGCCTCTTTGCCTTAGTGGATCTTTGCTTCTCCTTAATGGCAATGTAACTTGGGTAGTATTATGATGATCAGAATGCCGAGTCAATTGATGACTCCTCTTTGAAAAAGTTCTGTAAATAACACAGTTCTCTTCCCCTCAGCCCCGTGAAGTGTGTTGATATATTCTTTGTCATTAATCCCAGCTAGACTGTCCGGGGGGGGGGGGGCTGGCAGTTGCCTGTGGATGTGGAGTAGAGACATGGTCAGATGAGAGTGGTTGGGCACCCATGGACTCTCCCCAGTTTCAGAAGTGGCAGCCACAGATGGGGAGACTCAGGCATTTCCAGTGCCAACACACTGGGGGCATCGCAGGTCCTCCCACCTTGGTTTCTGGATATTCGCAAAGCATCACAGGACCAAGGGAACCTGATAAAAAGATTCCAGGGCCCTACCTGGAGGGGGACAGAGTCACAAGACTAAAGTTCACAACAAGTCCTTAGGTGATGCTGAGGCCCACTCAAGTTTGGAAATCCCTAGCTAGTAGCTCTGGATTCCTCCCTCCCTGGGAAGATCTATGCTCTGAGAAATGCTGGTGTTGGGGAGGTGGGTGTGCTTTGACCTCCCTGGGCTGGAAGGTTAGTAGGCTGCATGTACCGGTACCCGCCTTTGGCTTAGGGGTGCCCTTGGAATGCTGGTGGGCAGAGCCAGTGGACTTCTCAGCCCCAGAAGAGGCAGGAACTTGGCCTGGGATGCTTTGGTATTGCTGCTGGCTGGAAGCTGAGTTTCAGCCCTGACTCAGGTCTGATTGGCTGTGCCCTGCCCCTTACCAGATAAAACCTGCAGCCCTCCCTGGCTAAAAGCTAAATGTTCATGCGGGCTGGTTGAAGAGCCCAGCAAGGGCTCTGTCCTGCTCAGATATGCCATTTCCAAAAAGATTTCGCTTAGTTCTTCAAATAAACAGCAGGCATTTCCTGTGGGATTCTAGGCAAGTCTAGGACTGCCCCTTGAGCCCACAGAGGTGATCCTGCCGTACCCTGGTGTGCTGCGTAGGGAGACCCTGGTGGCAGCCTGGGGTGATGTCTAGAGGGCTGCCATCTGGTCTTGCACCTGCCTCTTGGAGGGAAAGCCAGACTAGGCTCCGTATGTGAGATTTTTAGGGTCACCGTAGCAGTTCTCACACTAGGGACCCAGTCCTCAGTCTCCTCATAGGCAGTCACTGTCCCTGCATGATGACAGACGTGAGCCAACCTCAGCCCAGACAGATGTGAAGCAAAAAGTGCCAAGTCAAGCCTTGTCCCCTACACTTTTCTACCTGGCCTGTGAGAGGATTTGAGAAGCCTCCATTCCTCAATTTCTGCCCCAGCGGGGCATCCTGGGCACTGTGTATATGCGGGTACTCTGTTGTTCACAGGCAGACAGTGGGCTGTCCTTGGAGCTTGGCTCCATGATGCCCACCCGAGAAACTTGGCTCCTCATCTCTTGTTCTCCGGCTGCTCAGCAGCAGGTATGGTGACTGGTCGTCCCTGTAGTCTGTGGCTCCTAATCAAGGTGACCACTTAGCTGTTGTTCATTAAATCTTTCTACCCTCTAAAGATTAGCAGTTGCTGGGAACTTGGATTCATTTGCTCACATCTGACTTCCTATACAAGTGTTTCAGTGAAGATGTTTCAGGCAGATCTGCCAAATACACACCTTGTAACATGTACTCTTAGAGACAGGCCTGGAGTTTCTGATGAGTGGGACAGCCCCCTACTTTGTCTGCCAGCTCTCTGAAAGCCCCTCGTGCCACAGTTCACTCCCAGTGTGCCCCAGTGTACTTGAGGCAGACGACCAGCTTCCTCACTGGCTCAGGGACCAGGGTCTTCCGTTAAGTGTTGGGACCTCAGGGATGCTGTTATACTGAACAGCATCAGAATATGTGGCATGCTGAGCTTGCATGAATATTAGGGCAGGTGCAGACAGGCTGATAGTTCCCCGATGGTCATTTTATTCAGCCAGCGTGAAGCCAGTCATTGCACTCTTGGAAACATGTTTCTAAATGTGGGAGGAGATACTGCATCCTGTTGGGTGTGGTTTTACAGAAAACAATTTCATGGGCCTCTTGTAGTGACTCCCTGGCCCAAAGACTCCTGATCCAAGGGGATCCTGTTTGTCTTCCCTCAGGTGGACTGTCTTGGGCCTTCATACATGTTTCTCACGCAGCCTGGAGTTTTCCTTCCTGTGTCTCGGTCTCAACTGTGCACTCCTAGCAGTGCCCAGGTGTAGGGCCCTGAAGCTCCGGAGCCTTTCCCAGGGGGGCTGTTCTCCCCACCCACACAGTTACCCCAGCAACCAATCTGATGCTGTGGGGAGTCCAGCCAGGGGCTCCTTTCCCCCGTCATTCTCCTTACAGCTCCAGACCCCCTTTCCTGCCCCTCCCCCAATCCCTCGGCTTCCTGCTGCCCCAGGCCCCTCGGCCCCAGGGTCCAGCACCACATGGGGTGGGTGTCCAACAAGATGAACCCCGGTTCCTGAAACCCTAGCCCAGAAGCCTCAGGTCCCCAGCACGTCACTGTTTGGGCTGTGTTGTAACAAGGGGCTGTTTCCAGCATGCCTGGTGTGCCCCTGCCCCTGTCTTGAAGACCTTTCATGCTGCTGGCCTTGTGTGGCCCCTGGCATCTTGTATTGAAGTTTTAGAAGGGTCAGGCACTTGGCAGGAGGCCCTGAATGGTTGTGCTGGTGGCCCAGAGAAAGCGACCCATTGTAAATCACTTTGCCTGTAAAGGCAGACTCTCTGGACGCCCTGGCAACAGCTCTGCACCAGCCCGTGGTGTGGCCGCTGACGGCACGGCTCCTGACTGGCTGCCTTTCCGGCTCCCTCTCGAGACGTTCCTTGCTGGCCTCCTTCAGGCAGATGGTGAGGGGAGGCGCAGGCAGGGTCCCCAGTCTGTCTGCACAGCCCGTGCAACCCCGCCATGGTCTCACCTACACGCTGGGCTGGGTGTGGCACCTTTCAGGATCGGTCTGCAGGGATAGCAAAGCTGACTGCAACTGCAAGGTCTAAGAAGTCTCTCCAGAGCCTGCAGACTGTCGACCTTGCTTTGTCACCCCCTGAGTCCCAGTGCTCAGGCCTTCCATTTTGTCACACATGCACTGTCAACCAGTAGCGGATGTCAAATTCAGCTCCATCACTCGCTGGCGCTGTGACTTGGCAGTAAAATGGGTATGATAGTAATTCCTTCCTCATAGAGTGGTCAGGAGGAAGAGGTGAGAATTATAGATTTATAGCCAAGTGCTTAGTGTCCTGCACACAGCAGGCATGGCTGTGCCTCATGCTTCCTCACCTTGTGCCCCTCTGTCTGGAATACCTACTTGCTCTTCCTCCTTTGGTCCTACCCCATCCTTCCAGTCCCTGCTCCTCCTCCTGCTTGAAGCCCACCCTGACCCCCTTGCCAGTCCCAGGCCAACCTTGGGCTCTTCATTTTGCTCCTCATTTTCTGTGCTTCATTATTGGGGCTGTTTTCCCCTTTCATGACCGCAGGGCTTCCTGGGGGCATGGTTAGGGTCTCTTGAGCTGTACTTGACCTGTCTCTGCTTGAGTTTAGATACGGCCTTCTGTCCCCCACACTAGAGCACGTGACAGACTCATTCTTAGGCCCTCAGCGTGAGAAGTCAGAGATTCCATACAGATAGGGAGCCTGAAGCTGAGAGTCAGCAGGGACACATTTTGGGTGGGCAGGAGTTGGGCCAGCTCTCAAGGAATAGGGGAGTGCTTCAAAGAAGATATGACAGTAAGTGAGGCTTCACAGAGGATGACTTCATCAGGTGGCAAAAGGGAGAAAAGGGTATTTAGGCAGAGGGAACCCCATGAACAAGGACCTGGTGCTCAGAAGACTAGAGCTTTCCTGTCTACTTGGGACTTGAAAGCTGGGGGAGGTAGAAAAGGGCTTGTGGTGTGGGGAGAGAGAGAGGTAGTTCTGAAGGGCAGTGGCAGAAAGTCAAGAGAGGCAGAGGAAGGAAGTCTGGGAGAGGTTGGGTGGGGTGTGTGTACATGTGCCTGCGTTAGATTAGGTGAGGGGCCCGAGGGTAGGGTTCCTACCATGCCAGGTCTTTTGTCTTGTGCTCACAGCATCCTGGGAGGTGAGCTTGTCTCAGAGCAGGGAAAAGCAGGTTCTGGGAGGTTTGGTGACTTGACCAAGGTCCACAGGCTGGGAAGGGGAAGAGTTAGAATGGTTAGCACAGCTCTCAAGTCTGCTGGTAGCCACAGCCTATTTGGGACAAGTTGACATCTCTAGGGGTGGCCTAGTAGTCTGTTCTCCAGCTAGGTGTGGGGACCCTAAGAGAGTGTCCTTAAAAGGCATGGCCCAGGGTCTGGTCCTTGCCATGGCATCATTAGGTCCCTGGCACGGCATCATTAGGTCCCTGGCACATGTGTCTGGGTACACGTGGCACATAGACACCTTTAGTGAACCAGCTTTTTTATGAAGCCTGGCCGGTTTTTACCTAAGCCTGTTGAGAAGTGGCCAGAGGGCCAGGCAGCCAGGGGTGAGGTCTCTTACAAGATCTACATCTCCTGCCCCCATCTTGGGGAGTCCAGGACCCTCTCTGGGGCCCCAGCATTCTGGTCCCTATTTCCTTGCAGTTCTTACAGTATGATAGTTGTCTCTGTGCCCCATGGAAGGGCAAATATTCCATGGACCTGGCCTAAACCCTCTCTCCTGGCTTCTGGCACCTAGCATACAGCCTGGCACAGTGCAGGTGCCCAATAAATGTTGGTATCACAAACAATACGTTGAGCACTTACTGCATGCCATGCACTATGCCAGCCGCTGGAATAATTAACTTTGGCTTGGTGTTTTATGATTCCCAAAGCTCCTCTGGGTCCCATTAGAAGCTTGATTCTCTCGGATCAGGTTTTTATTTCTCTGTTTTCCAAATGAGGAAACTGAAGCCCAGAGAGAGAAGGCAAGTAGCCTAAGGTTACATCCTCAGCCAGCCAGCAAAGGCATCTTGCCCACCCCGCCCACTGCCTGGGCAGTGGGTACACTCTAGGGGCTGACAGTTGTTTTTTCTAACTACTCTCTGAGATGGAGCTCTCAGGCCAGCAGGGAAGCCAGGCCATCAGAGAATTCGTATCCAGGGAAGCAGAGCTCCTAGGGGGCCACAGGAAGCACCTGGCTGGTCCTTGTGGCTCCACCCAGCAGGAGCAGGGGCTTCCTCTGCCACTGTAAGCACCTGGTTGTCAGGGACAATAGTCTGTGTTTGGGGAAAGTCAGAGGCAGGAGAACAAAGAGAACCCTTCCTGCCAGTTCACTCTGACCTTGAAAACCCTGTGGGGTTTCATTTACTGGAAAGAAAGAGGGAAGAGTTGGTTACCAGCTTCAAAGAGGGCCAGGCCTCCCACAGGCGGCGGCATCGAGGAAGCCTTGGTTTTGTGAGTTCTTGCTGCTGAATTTCTCCTTTTCAGTTTAACAGAAGTCCTGGGGAGCACTGTCTGGGCTGGCCAGAAATCTTGCCACCTCTTTTAGAAGGCATGGAGATGCCAGGATCACTGCTTTTACTTTGGCTGGGCACTAAAAGGCTCAACTTTTGAAGCAAAGATCAAATAATGATTTGAATGAGACATCTGGACACAGCCCAAAGACTTATAACCCTGTGTGTTCAGGTGCATGTAGGAGTGCCCAGCTATGGGAGGGGGACTCCAGGAGTGAAGGGGACCATTCTGTCCTTGTCAGAGGGTGTCTTTCAAGGAAGTGGTATAGCAATTAGGAAATCCTGAGTATGGTGAAACATTATATATTTATTCTTTATCCTGCAAACATTCAGCAAGTCAGGCCCTTGCTGTCTTCCGGGAACTATGCATGACACTGGGAGAGGTTTGGTGTGTTGCGAACTGTGCCCGTGCCCACATGACACAGGAACTCCTGACTGAGGCGCTTCAGAGCTCTGTGTCAACTGTGGCAATCTGGAGGGTGTGTGTCCTGGTGGGAGTGTGTAGCCACTGGGCCTTTGGTGGCAGGCCTTTGGGTTTAGGAGAGAGGAAGAACTATAGAGTTGTTTTTCTGACATTTGAAAATTTCACATCTTTAAATGTTGGCAATTGATTCAAAACTTAAAAATGTCAAATGCTTTGTGGGCTAAACAAAACATGAATGTTGACCAAATACAGCTATACTCTTTAGTTAAGAGTTTTTTTATCTTAAAAGTTGGGTAAAGCCCAGATGGCCAGAGGGGAGAGACAAGACCTTTCTGGAGAGGGAGCCCCTGGGCATTGGTGTGGTGCTGGGAATTCAAGGAATTGAGACAGTCAGTGGCCTGGAGCAGAGGGAGGTGGGGAGAGAACTGAAGAGGCCTGCATGCAATTATGGACACTTGCTGACTGAAGATGGGCAGGTCTGAGTGTAGTGCTACCCTAGAGGGGCAGATAAGCTGAAGGCTTGCAGGCCACCTGTCTGAGTACTTCCACTGTGTCCACTGCATCTAGTCAGGTACTTCTACCCAGCATTGTCACATCAAGCAAGAGGCTTTGGCTAGACAAGAGTTTAGTGAGGAAAGGTGGTTTAGTACTTAAGAGAAAACATTCCCCCTCCCCCACGCATGCAGCAACTCCCTGTGATACACAGTCCTGATCTGCAGTGTAGACGTGACTGTACAACTACAGAATGGGGCTTCTGTGTGTGTCCAGGCCTCGTGCCGTTGATATTTGCTCTTGGGCCAGGCAGGCAGCTCCTTCAGGTGCTGCTGGAGAACCTTCTTGGGAATGGCCAGCTCCAGGCTGCAGCCTGCTTCCTCTTCCCTCTCCCTGCCCATCCTGCAGAGGTCCTGGATTCTTCAGCCTGTTTAGACTGCTGTGACCAGAGCCTGTCTGCTGTCTCCCTGTTTAGGCCTGCAGGCATAGTTTTTCCCTTATTTCCTCTCTTTACTGTACCACTCCCTCCATAATCTTCTCTCGAGTTTCTTCCTAAATGATCTTCCGGTACCAGGTCCTCAGATTGTCCTGGAAGTTTTTCTGTGACACTTGCTTGCATTGAGCCCCTGCTGTACGCAGAGCCTTGAGGCCAGAGCCAGAGAGGTGACTGAAGCTCAGGGGACCCACTGACTGGTGGGACAGACAGACACACGGGTAGGGCTGGGGAGGGGGTCTCCTCAGCCCCAGTGTCTACACAGAAGGGTGAGAGGTCGCCCAGGGGGTGGCCTCAGTGATTGCCTTTTCCATGTGTCTGAGACTGGGGCTCCTGGATGGTCGCTCAGCCCTGCCTATCTCCACCCTTACCCTGTCCTGAGTGTGCAGAGTATTGGTGACAACTGGCTTGAGTGAGTAAGGGTAGCAAGGAGGCATAAGGCCTCTGGGAGCTCAGGGGTCATGGGAAGGACAGGAGCCAACACTTACAGAATTCCTCATCACTACCCTCTTGTTCACTTTATTTATCTTCACTTTTAAGTCTTCTTTTAATGTAAAGACGTTTAAAACCACAAGCAGTCAGCATAAAGCAGAAGGTGAACCACTTCTATACTGTGTATGCTGCCATCAGATCTCGTGCCCCATCAAAACCAGTAGGGACTATTGATTGGGTCTTTTTGGCAGACTTTTTCCTGGGGCGCATGAAAAAACATTGTCAATGTGCTTGGGCCACAAAGCCCAGCTTACTTTTCCTCCTGGGCATGTAGATGGGAAAGGGGGATGTATTTGCACACCATCCCTTCATGTGTTCCAGCTCTTCAGCTGCAACCTGTGGCCCCACAGCTGTGCCCTGGGGTGGCTCTCTCCATAGTGGTGTCCCTGGTAGTGAGGGAAGAAGGTAGGGTTGAGCAAATGGTCTTTCCTAGCAGCTTCACACAACCCCAGAGGCACTGGGCTGCCCAAGTCTGCTGCAGAGACAGGGGCGGCAGACTGGCTATCTTGGTTTGTAGTGCAGACAGGACTCCCCCAAGAGACCCTTGGGATTGAGTTATTTCTCTTTTGCTCACCTGTGCCCCAGCCCTGGGGACACGGACAGGAATCAGCTGCAGCCTACACCAGAGGAGCTCCTAGGCTGGGTGTGGGAGAGGTGCTTGCTGCCCTAGCTTGGCTCTCACTGGGGTCGCACCAGTATGCAGAAGAGAGGCCAAGTCAGGCTTTGGAGCCCGGCCCTGTGGGAGTATTTTGGGGCTGAGGGACAGCCAGGCCCAGGGAAGAATGTGGACTAGGCCTGGAGAAGCCCCTGGAGGAAGAGGGTCATAAGCTAAGGTTGGCAGGAGCTCTCCCAAGTCTGGTGTCCCCTGAGGGACCCATACGCCCTCCTCTCCAGGAGAAAAACTATAGGAGGGGGAGCTCTGAAATCTTGAAGGTACATACCCTGTGCTGCTGTTCCCATGAACCTGTGGGGGTTAAAGCCCACCTGGTGGAGGCTCAGGCCCTGGGTCAGGGGGGGTGCCTGGGCAAGATCTCTGGGCTTAGGCTAGGCAGCTTTGTCTGAGCAGAGCACTGGCCCAGGGTACTGTGGCCCTGCTTGTCACTGCTAGAAGATCTTTGTCATCTGTAAAATGGGTGAGGGGTCCTGCCCACTGTCAAGGCTCTTCCAATTGCCTAACAGTCTCTTGCTTTGGGACTGCTGGAGCCAGACCTATACCAGAGTGATGAGGATGGGGAGGAGAGAGGAGGGAACAATAAGAAGGTCTATTTAGAGGTTTTTATTGTTCAGGACACTGCTTCATAGTCTGTGTCCTGCCACTACTGCTACCATCCTCTCCGCCTTGGACCTTGAAGCTTCCCCCAGACCGAACTTCTTACTTCCACCCTTCTCCCCTTCTGGTCCATTCTCCATCACAGCCAGGGCAGTCTTTAAACAGAACCCCGCAGGGGCACCTGCTCACTTGTTCTGACTGTTTCAGATGCCGTCTGGTGAACCCAGTGTGGGTGCTCCTGCCTGCCTTCCCAGTCCCACTCCCCACCAGTCCCTGTTCCTTGCTCCTCCAGTACTACAGCCTGGTCTCTGTCCCTGCTGTTCCTCTCACTGGAACATTCCAGCCAGGTGTCTCTGGGACTTGCTTCCTTCCTGCATTCCTTTGTCAGTCCCAGCCACCATCCAGGCAGCCTCCTTCCCACATGGCCTGGAGCCTGGACTGAGCACTTGGGGTCACCTGATCTTATTGCACAATATGTTTGTGTATTCTCCCACACTAGACTTGGAGCCTCGTGAGAGTAGGACTTTTATGTCCTGCTCCCTCATGTGGCTCCAAGTACCCAGAATAGGGCCTGACTCATGTTGATAAATGAACACATAAACATAATTCACTTAATCTTACCCCGTGAGATTGGCACATCGCTTTACGCATTTCACAGATGAAGGAACAAATTTCAGAGAGGTAGACTGACTAGCCTAAGGTCTCAGCTGTAACACGACAGAGCAGGCTTTGAGCCTGGTGTCTTAGACTGCAGAGCTGCCACCACCTCCCCTTAAAGTATCAGGCCTGCCTTCTTGGATGGGTCAGAATGTGAGCCCCACCATCCAAGAGGTGGGCGCAGCTTCACCTTGTAAGGAGATAAAGGGTGGGCCAAGAAGGAAATGAGAAAATAAACCATGGGGTCTGAGAGGGCCAGAGAGCAGGTCAGGAACCTCAGCAAGGGTCAGGACTGGTAGGCCCTGCAAAGTGGTCCCTGAGGGCACCCCTGGACACCAGTGGCTCCCAGAGACCACCTGTATGTCCTGTCTCCCAGCTTCTTGTGCCGGCTCTGGTTCCTGGCGTGCTTTGTTCCCCAGAGGAGTGCAGGCTTGGCCCAGCTTCCCAGGATGGAGGAACACATGGTGAGAGAGAGAGAGAAAGTATGTCTGTGTGTGTGGGGGGGGTAAGTCCAGCCTTGCTGTTTGCGTTGTCATCACATCTTCTTAACCAGCCTATTTCTAGAGCGATGACTTCATCTCCTGTGATTCTTGACACAGCTATTGTCCATGGAAAGATTGGTTCTGGCACGGTCCATACTCCCCCAATGAGCTGGGTTGGGAGAGCCAGTTGTCAGCCCTGTGCCAACCTAGCTCAGAGGCTTGCAGTGTGTCTAGCTGCAAGAGACTCCACCCTGAAGGGTCCCCCTTAGATCTGACCTCTTGACCTGGGAGCCCTGCAGCAAGTCCAGCCAATTTCCTGCACATCCACTGTGCACATGCTGTGCTGGGGGCAGTGGAGTCATGCCCAGGCTCTTCTCTCGGGGGCTTCTACTGCCTGGAGGGCCGGTTCCCCTGGGGCTCCAGCTCCTGGGTGTTGAAGACTGGGCCACAGGATGGAGGCGAAGGCTCACAGGAGCGTCCTGGGGAGAAGAGGGGACAGGCTTGCTGGCAGGCCAAGTGGTTGTGTGTCACTGGCTGCAGGGGTGGTGTGTGGGGCCTGGGGGTGGCACGGGTAGGGTGGGAGGTAGTAGAAAGGCAGAGCGTGCAAGCTTGACCCTCACAGTAACTGCAGAGGCTCTGAGAGGAGAGAAGACCTGATCAGACCATGGTTTCAGAAGCAGCTCCTGGGCTGTGTGGGAGGGAGGGTGTCGGAGGAGGAGGAGAAAGCTGGCAGTGGAGGACCCGCCTGTGTTCCTCTTATCCTCAAGGGGAATGGCCTGCTCCCCTGCCCCCCCTTGTATGGCGCGCAGGATCCGGTACCTGGGCCAGCCTGGCCCAGTTGATTGCCAGGAGCGCCAGTCCCCACGCCTGAAATGCTGGTGGGGATGGAGGTGGCACGGATTCAGGGTCTCTTAGTCACTTTTGCTGGTCTTGGGAAGCAAGCCAGGAAGCCTCAACCCCAGAAAGTAGGGCCCTCACTCCAGGTTTATTTAAAACTTGGGCCTGGAGCTAGGTAGGGAGATAGGTTGAATGAGCGCAGGTATTTGTTCCTGCCCTTGGCCAAGAACCTCATTTCCCCCACCTCATCTGAGGCAGGAGATTCCCTGGGCCTCAGCTAAGGCAGAGCCACTGACTAGATAGTTCAGGCTCCTGAGTTGCTCTGCCTGCAGTGAGTCCCAGCTCCACTGAGCCTTGGGCAGGTTTCCTAGTCTGAGTTTCTTTCTCTCTATAAGTTGGGTTCAATATTTTACCTTCTGCCCTGGCATTCTCCATACTCTCCTAGACTTCCAAAAGCTCAGGTGACAGTGGAGAGGGTGTTCGGAGAAGCCAGATGCCTGGGTTCTCGTCTCCACCACTTTACAAACTCTGGCCAAGCCACTCATCTGTCCAGGCCTCAATTTGGGGGTCAGGAAAGTAGTAAGAGAAGGAACTAGAGCTCTGAGCCCATGGGAGCCAGGTATCTGTTACTGGTAGTACTTTCACTTCCTTAGTCAAAGCTGAGAGTCACCTGCCCCCAGCCTTTTGGGCAACACTCCAGCAGAGAAATGCTTTGACAGGACCCGCGGAGGCCTCAGTTCTCTGCCCTTCTGCGCTCCTCTTGTCCCTGAGCCACCACCTTCTCCCTTCACAGTTCAGCTGTTCACCATTTTGGTAAGAAAACCGTGAGTTCAGCAAACATTTCTCAAGTATCTTTTGTCTGTCTGGGTCTGTGCTGTACCCTGGGAATACAGGGATGGTAAAGGGTCTGATCCCGAGCGAGGCGGGGGAAAGGGTGCGTGTTGAATTGTTTTTAAAGATCTAAATGCAGAAGCAGAGTGTTGGGGTCTGAAGCCCTGGGTTCTAGGTCCTTGCTCTTCTGCCGGCTTCTGGGACCTCGGGCAAATTAAGAATCTCTCTGAGCCTCAGTTTCTTAACACTACGCCCAGGTCAGTTTCACGTCGCCTGGTCTTCAGGCACCACAGTCAGTTTTGGACTCACTCTGTACACTGGTCAGAAGAACAGACTCCAAGTTAGGCAGTTAACCCGAGTTTAAATCAGTCCTGCTACAGCTTTCTAGTTATGCCACTTGGGCAAGTTCCTTCCTGAAATCTCCGAGACTGGGTTTCCTCAGATGTAGGAGGGCATGTGATACACCTGCCTGCGCTGGTCACATTAATGCTGCTGAGATCTCAGATGGAGAGCCTGTGTCATGCCAAGAGCACGTCCCAGCCCTCCCCTCCCCTCAGAGCCCCTTGAATCAGAGGGGAGCCAGTGGGTGGAGGTCCCTTACCCCAGCTGTTGGGAGAGAAGGTTGGGGGGCTGTATCTGGCAGCCCCAGGCTGGCCAGGGAGCTCCAGAACCAGACCCACAAACAGCTTTTGGTGGGGCAGGCAAGGGCTCATGCATTTTAAAAGCCTTTGATTCAAATATTTATCAGTGTACAATTCTATCTTGCTTTATGAAGAAAATGATTATTAATGAAATAAATAGTGTAAGCAAGATTTGGGAAGGGTGGGCAGCCAGGGGAAAGGGGTTATTTAAACACACTTCAAAGAGCACCGTTCTCTAGCATCTAAGCAGCACTGTTTGCATACGTAATGATTGTGCTAATTATAGGTGGCCTCATCTGTTAACAAGTCTGCCTGGTTGTGCTACTTTATTGTAATCACCCACTCAATTCTCTGGCATGCTTTTCACCGAAGATAACAACAACAACAATAATAATAATGCACATGATTTTATTGACCCCTTGCTACGTGCCAGGCATCCTAGCAGGCACTTGGCAGTTGTCGTCTCGTTTCATCTTCACAACAGCTTTGTGCTCCAGAGAATCGTATCTCCTCTGTAGAGAGACTGAGACTAAGGTACAGAGATGATAGGTGACTTCCTAGGCTCGCACCCCAAGAGCCCAGGGGGAAATGGAACTCACGGTTTGTTTCTGCTGTGCGCACTGCTACTTCTGTGGGGACACTTGATACACCCTTTCAGCTTTTATCGCCACGCTGTGTTGTTCTTTGGTCCTCTCAGAAACCACATGTTGCGGAAGGGGAGGCAGAGACCACGTGAGAGGAAGGTGAGCCCAGGCCCCCAGCTTTTAGGGTAAAACCAGGCCTGGAATACCCTCCTTTCCTGTGCAGTCAGGTGTTGCGGGGTAGCAACCCCTCCGTGCCCTTCCCTGAGATCTTGAAGAGGCCATGTTGAGAGGGAGGAGAGGTCACCTCTCCTACTCAAATAGGACTAGGCCTAGTCTCTCAGCCAAAGAAAATTATAAGGCAATAAACAGGTGGGAGGATACCAGCACGTCATAAATCAATTTACATACGATGGCATTAAATTGGAGGTTGCACATGGTGGCTGCTTGCCAGACGTAGCCCACAGATAGGTTTCATTTGGTCTGACCGGTTGCAAAGGTTTTATTATTTTGCTTGTTTGTTCTGCATTGATTACCAATATTCAGATATCCCTAAAACAGTTGCTCTAAGCAAAGTCTAGATTTTTTTGGATTCTCTTAAAATTTGTCAACTTTTGGCCTTTTTTTCTTTTTCTCTTTTGGTGCTGGGGCTCAAACTCAGGGCCTTGCACTTGTTATACTTGTCAGGCAAGCATTCTACTACTGAGCTAAATTCCCAACCCCAGGCCTGTATTTTTGTCAGATGTCCAGTTCACTCCAAAATTCTACTTCTGAATGCTTTTTGTAACTCCTTCCAGCCCCACTGGGAGCAGCTGGGGTGAGGTGCTGTAGTGTTCCCATTCCACAGATAAGGAACCTGGGGCCACTCCACAAAGCTGCTCCTGCAGAGGCCGAGACTTAAACTTCCACTCTGATCATGCACTCACTGTGGTTCTCACTCTTCTTCACGGCCAGACCATGACACACTCCCTCTGGCCACTGAGGAAGGAAAAAGACCTTTCATGGGCTTAATGACTCAAAAATAACCAACAGCAACCCTGGGGAACTGTTCCTATCTCCCTCCCTCCATTTCTGTCCCCCCTGAGGCCAGAGGGGACATGGGAAACCTATTCATTTAAACTCAATTATTTTGTTGAAGACAGAACGGAACTGAATTGGGTCAACGGCTATATTTGCTGTGCTCAGCTGTTTCCCCTGCAACACTAGCACCCACTGGGTCTGTTGCTGGGCTCTGTGCCACCAGGCTCACCAATTATAGCTCCATGTTGGTGACCATTCTTTAGCAAGCCTGGCTCGGGAAAAGGAACTGTGAGTGAAACCTGTCACCCTCCCCTCGTCACCCAGGAGGCTGACCGCTGGACTAGTATGGTTCAGACACAAGATCCATGTGGCTACCACCTCCAAGACCCAGGCCCCAGGTTAGATGCATTTAAAGTCCGACACCTGCCTGCAGGAGAGGTTCTTCTAGCAGCAGTCGCATGGATTTCTGCAACTAACTAGGCCACCTACTGCCCAGTCCCCAAGTCCTGCCCCTACCCCACCACCTGAGACCTAGCCTGTTGCATGGATTTCTGTTTGGCTGTGATGTTTGTGTGCCTTCTCCTCTCTGCTAAACTGCTGGATTCCTGAACGCACAGACCACATGTTTTATCCACTTGTTTAGATGCTGGTATCATTCTCTTCCCAACTACAACTGTGGACTGGTTGTGTGCCCCGTGGCAGGCCTGTTTTCTCATTGGTAAAGTAGGGACAGTGGTCCCTCCTGACACAAGTGGTAAAGAGGTTACTGGCAACACTGTGCAAGATACCTACATGGGACAGGCTTGGGAAACACTGGGAGGAGATTAGACCAAAGGTTGCCTCTCCATCCTCCTGAAGCAGGACTGTCTGGAGGGAGGGATTGTTGCAGAATTGTTCTCTGGCAACGTGTACCAGCAGGGATGGAATACTGTCCTGTGGGCTGTGGTCCTTCCCTCATCTCCTCATGGTCCTGCTGCAGAGGGCTGGGCTTTCCCCAGGATGGACTCCTCTAGCCTCAGCTACCTCTGATGGCCAGGGGTGGGGCTGGGGCAGTTTGGGGCCTCACTGGCACCTACTGACACCTAGGCACCCAGGCGGCAGTGCTGGCATTAGATCTTTTTTTTAGCAGTTGTGGTACCTGAAGGTGGAGGCCTCCACCACACCACCATAATATTGTCTCTGGCCGCAGAGTTGGGGATAGGGGGACAGTTTGGGAAGGTTTGAATTTTGCAACCTTTCAGGAAGCATGTGTATGAACTCCAGCATCGGGCTTGGAGTAGACATGGTGTGATGGCAGGGCCCCAGGTTGCAGGATAGGGGCAAGACTGGGGACTGGGTGGCAGGTATCTAGTTAGGGACACAAGAGGGAGGCTCTGGTAGGGGCCCAGTGAGTGACACCATATCTCCAGAGGGCAGAGCATAGGTCAGCAACAGATTGACCACAGCCACTGCATGGAGTGCACTAGGGGCCAGCTGTCACAGGCTGGTGGACTGCAGCCAGTCGCTCTCCCTTCCATCTTGATAACATTCAGGGCCTTGCACGCTGTGCAGGTGTTGCCCTGCACTCACCACTGTGGCAGCCAAAAAAGAGAAATGCTGACCGTGTCTCATAGCTTCTTCGAGTAAATTTACTCTGTATTTTTCAGAGGAGGTGTCACATGGGTGGGAATTTACTCCCACTAAATGCTTTGATGGAAACATTACATTTTGGGAGCCAACATGTGTCAACATCACAGTGGGGGAAAGTTTCCAGGTTTCTCTGCCAGCTGAAATCATCAGAAGACACTAGTTGGGGGCCTGGCAGATGGGGGTGATGCCACTAGGCTAGTAGTGGGCTGGAGTTAGCCAGAGTGGCAGGAACCTGGCTGGCCTAATGGGTGGAGCAGGGGATTACCAAGCAAGTGGAGAAGACGACAGGAGTGGGGACCGTGGGCTGACAGTGTACATTCATCACCCACAACACCTCACAAAGGGAGCTCCTTGGGGTAGGAATAGAGAACAGAGGCTCAGGAATGGTAAGCACTGGCTGCTTGGACTAGAAAGGCAGGCTGGAATCAGATTGTTGGGGGTCTGAAATCTCAGCTCCTTTCATAACCGTGTGACCTCAGGCAGCTTTCCTACCCTCTCTGTGCTTCAGCTTCATTGTAGTCAGATGTGGCATGGATATACAAGCTTAAAGTTCTTGGAGGTTTAGAGGAGATAATGTACGTAAAATACTTCACAGAAGGCCTGGCACAGGACAGGTACCAGGACACATTGTGATGATAAAGGCACACATACGCAGATGTGTGCATTCATGTAAATTAACAGTCAAGGAGCATCGAAATTACTTCCCAGAGCTGGTCCTCAATCTATTACCAGCTTGTGCCCCACCTTTAGCTAAGTATGGCAGGGCTGTCTTCAGAAGTCTGTGGTCTTGAACAGCCAGGCCCTGGGCCCACTCTGCTACAGCCGTCCATCTCTGGTCTTGTCCCTGCTTTGTCTTGCAGACTCAACCTGAGGTAGCCAGTGGATTAGAGCAGCACCTCCTCCAGAAGGGGCCTCTGTCCTCTTCCCACCCTCCAGGAAGAAGAGAGCCAGGGTCATGGGGAAGGTCTCACCTCCCAGGGTGGGAGCACATCTCTGTCCACAGGGATGTACAAGTATGCCTGGTAGTGTTCATTGACCATCTTGGCGTCACTCTTGTCTTCCCAGGAGAGCAAAACTCTTCAAGGTGGTGGGGGAGGGGGGTTCCAGAGTCTCCAGAGGCCTTACCCAGTTGGTAAGGACATTTTCGGACATGAAAGAAGATAAGCCACCAGGGCCCTGAGCTCTGGGGAGGAGACTGACTGCAAAGTTTGTGTGACCCAGGCCCTAAGGAGCCAGAGATGAATAGACCCAGGGAGGGCTCTACAGGGCAGGCAGTGGTACCCCGGCCAAAGAACTCAGAAAGAGGCCAGAGAGATTGCCCACATCCCTGTGCTTGGGGACACTGGGGAAGGCTAATCTTAGATGGGAGCACTGAGGTGGCCCTTGAAAGGGGAATGAAAATTAGAAGTAGGGCCAGGAGAGGAATCCAGAGGACCCAAGAGTGTGACCATGAGAAAAGCAGGGTGTGCTTGGAGAAGTGTAGAAATAGAGGAGGGCCCTGTGGCTGGCCGGCCCCAGGACAGAGGTGAGTAGTGTGCAGGAGTAGCAGGAGTAGGACCTGCTGATCAGGGAGGCAAGGGCCACGTGGAGGTTGCCGGAATCAGGATGGACTGGATCAGGACGGCCCCTGAAGGTCTCCCAGTTACAGGTGGCCAGGGATGGTCACTAGGTGCTCCATACATTAAAGAAGACTCTAAAGATGTCTGCAGACTTCTAGCTGGGGCTGGAGGAAGGTGGAGGCAGAGGTGTACTCAAGGCCAGACAGCTGGCCTGTGTGGACACCCAAGCTGGGATGGACATCTTCTGGCCCCTGTTTCTTGTTAGCTTATCACTCTTCCCCCATGACAGCTATCATGTAGAGCAAGAGGGCCTGTCATAGGGCTTTGCTGTGCTGTAAGATATTAGAACTATAGATCCACTTGCAGGAGAAGGTTTCCTTCATGGAGGGAATCTAGGAAGACTAGGTTTGGAGAGGGAGACAAGAGGGACCAGTGCTGAATGCAGCCACTTGTCTGGGGTACAGATGGGTCAACTTGTGTAAGTGGCTTTGCTTCTCTGGATTTGACTTCTTGTATAAAGAAGTCACAGAATCTGCCTTGTCTCTTTGTTGCCATAATCATGGGATCAGTGGGAGAAGGCCTGACTTAGAGCTTGCACCCTGGAAGTGATGTCCAAAGTTGGGCTTTGCTTCCTCCTTCTTTGTTGCCTTGGCTGCTCTGGAGGTCAAATGAGCTTCTCAAGCCCTAGCACCCCTCTGGCTAAGTCCTCATCTCTCTCCCACTAGAAAATGTTGTCAAGATGTTGGATAAACGGAGATGAAAGCTGGGAGGGTAACTCGCCCCAGAAAGGGTCACCTTTACCCAGAACACAGTCGAGCCAGGAGTCGGGGCCCAACAGGGGATGGAGGAAGTCAAGGACCCTCCAAGTTGGGGGTTGCTGCTAGGCCTACTATAAAACCTCTTCACCAATCGTGCAGTTGCCACAGCCAGGATCCTGCCTGCCTGTATGTCGTAGATGCCTGACGCAGTCTGGTGTTTAACGGAAACTTCCACAGGCTGAGCTGAGGCCTGTGATGCCTCAATTAGAGGAGGCTAGGAAGTGGGCAGTCCCCCAGGCAGAGGCTCTAATCCCATCATCTTTTTAACCATATTTCCCATCATCTCTAACCATATATAAGCTTATGGGACTAGATTCCATAAGCTGTGGCATTGTGGCCTCTGCAGCTGCATCCTACTGAAAACCTCCAGGCCCTGGGCCTCAGGGAAGGGGGTTTGATTAGCCCCTGTGTATGGTGGCTATAAGGGAAGGAGGTCTGGTCCCTGCAGGTGGTAGAGGCTAAGTGGAAACAGTTGTCTAGTGGGGTGGGACAGGGTAACCCCAGACAAAGAACTGTGTGTGATGTGATGGGTATGACTGTCCAGGCCAGCCACTTGGTGGCATTTTGGCCAGGGCCTCTGTCCCGCCCCAGGCATCCTGGCAGCTCTCTTCCTCCCTCATTGTGCTTAACTCTACCCTTCCGCCATGTGGGGCCAGCCTGGAGTGTCCTACAGAGGCTTCCTGGAGTGGAGACTTGAACCCAGGACTACTGCCTGGGGCTCAGTGTCCTTCCCAGATAGTGGACCTCTTGACTAGCCCCAGATCAAGAGCACTGCTTCTCTTTGGGACTTCTGCCTTACAGTGGTCGTAGGTAACTGTGGTGGCCTTGTCTGGACCTCAGATTGTGTTGCTTTTTAAAGTGCTTGAGCCAGACGTGGTGGCACACACCTGTAACCCAGTACTGAGGCAGGATGATAGCTGTGAGTTCAAGGCCAACCTGAACTATATAGCAAGACCCTGTCTCAAAAATAAATACATATACAAAAGAATAAAATGTTTGAACAGAAATGAAGGGAGGGAAGGTTTTTGCCCTTCTGGGTCTTCAGGCCATTGGTTTGTCAGAGCCCAGCATGGCCTGAGGGCTGTCCTGGAAGTGGGGAAGGTTGCAAGACCTGGGGACCCATTCTTGCCCTGGAGCACAGCAACAGAAAGTGGTTGCTGCTGGAGGCAGCTGCCTTCGGAATGTCACCCACACAGGGACTGGGAAGGGAAGGGCCTGCTGGGCTGGCTACTGCCGGGGGTGGGGCAGCTGCTAACGACCTGAGAGAGTTGGGGGCGTGGTGCCGGCTGATGGAAGTCTGGAATGCTTGGGAGTGGAGTGGAGGGAGTGGCACTGGGGTAGAGGTTACCTTGGCACACGCTGAAGTCTTTGGCTCCTCGGGCTCCTCCTTAACACCGCTCTGGGCGGCCTATCTCAGACCAGGGAGAGAAACCCATTCGTTGCATACAATATGGAATTCTCAAGTTGTGTTGTAAGGGCTTGCCAGTGAGCAGGTAAGGTCCTCAAGGTGGGGAAAAGAGGCGAAACAAACAGGATGACCTCAGATCAGTGTTATGAGGAAAATGAAGCAGGTGATAACACTGATGGGGGTGGGCAGTGTCCCTTCAGCAAGGGTAGTCTGGGAAGGGCTGTTCCAAGATGGGATTTTGATCTGAGAAAAGAATGAGAGGAAACCAGCTTTGATGCCAGACTGAGGACCAGCCGAGGGAACAGCAAGTGCAGGGGGCCAGAGGGCAGTGACTGACCTGGGCGGAGCCAGCACTCCAGGGGAGGTGCCTGGAAGGGACTTCTGGGCCAAGCCTCTTTCTCCTGGAGCTCTGTTCTGTGCCTGCACCCTGCCAGAGGCCCTAGGAAGGAGACCGGCCCATGGCTAGAAGCGATTGTTTGCTTTCAAGAGTCCTTCTGAACTTCTTGGACCTGAAGGTTGTGCCTCGTGGTTACCTGTATTGAAGACTGTAATTTTCCACTTGTTCCCTGGAGAACCCGGAAATCTCTAGATGTTGTCACCACTGTTTTTCTAAGTCATTTTTGAAATTTCAACCTGGAGGACACAGACTCAGCGTGTGCTTTGCTACTCAAGGAAGCCCTTCTAGGCTTGCCTGTTAGATGACATCCCTGGCTGCAAGACCCGCTCCTCTGGCCGGGAGAGCCACCCGGGTCTGCACCACCCTCAGAAATGGGCCTCTGTGGCCTCGGACTCCTTGGTGACAACTTCGGCAAAATCCTGGGCCGGAGCGGAGGGACTGCTGTGTGGAGATCCGGCTGTCCTTGGAAGCCTGACCTAGCTCCCAAGCCTCGTGTGCCCAGAGCTGGATCAACAGAGAAGCCTACACCCCCGGGACCCCCACTGCCAAGGTCTGTGGGTAGCTCTGCAAGAGGGAGGCAGGAGGGGGCACAGGAAACTTCCTTTAGCTGCTGGTTCTCCAGCCAGTTGTGGGGTTGCCCAGGCCTCTAATGGGAGTTGAGGCTGGAGGGTGAGGGGCTCATTTGCCATAGAGGCTTCATTCTAGGCCCCAACCACCTGATGAATTCTGCCACCATCATTGTCTGCAGCCCTCCACAGACCCTGCCTCTAGGACTGTGGAAGAGTGAACGTGGGACTGGGCTTGCTTGACTGACTCTTCCCTTTCCCCAGGAGTCAAGCCTCGTAGAGGCTTAGGGAGCTGGACTCCTGGGGCATGGAGTGGGCAAAAGCTGTACACTGAGAGCGTGACACAGAGGAGGCTGAAGCTGGTGAGGCTGGGGCACCTGGGAGGTGGGGAGTGGGCAGGTTGGCTGCAGATCTTTGCCCAGGGAGCTGGGCTGGGCAAGTGAACTTGGAAGAGGGGTCTGACCCCCAGGCCGCTGAGCTAATGAGTGCTCTCTCTGCGTACCTTTGGCCGGGAGCATGCCTAGCACAGGTGAGGACTGGCCAAGCGCTGGTGCCCTGCGGGCTCTCCAGCCGCTGCCTCTCTGAGACAGATTTAATAATCTGGGTCTGTCTCTCGCAGTTAGTGTTGCAGGAGCAAGACTTTACTCCTAAAGCTTTTATTGATGCAGACACCAATAAAAATTAAGGGTTTTTGGAGCAAGGTTTTTTCCCTCCCCTGCTAGAGCAATGAATGTCAGAGCCCTAAAACAAATTTGGGAGTGAGGGGCGGGTTGGCTTTGTTTGGACCCTGCCTCTTCAGGAAGCCTTCCTTGACTGCTCAGACGTGGGTCACCAGTCTGTTCTCCAGCAGCTAAATGAAACTGCTCCTTGTGCTGCTGTCCGTTCCCAGAAGGACTGAGGCCACTTGGCTGAGGCACTTCAGAAGTCTTCCTTCTCACCAGACACGGGTGGTGGGAGGCAGTGAACGTCTGACTCTCATGGTCTTGTCTTTCTGGGTTTGATTCCTGGCTGCCCTGGTCCTTGTTTTTGTATATTTGTTTCATAAATACTGAGCTTGTACCATGCCAGACCCTCTCTCAGTACACAAATGGTGTGACTGTTGGCCACCCAGAGCTCACCTTGTGGTGGGAAGAGACAGATAGGAGTAAGGAGAGAAGCAAAGTAATTCCAGATTGGGTGAAGTTCCCCTACTGCAGTGTAACCCAGGACTTTTGTTAGCTTTGTTTAGCACCTGTATTCCCAGTGCCTAAAATAGTGCTAGGGACATAGTTTGCACTTAGTTAATGTTTGCTGGCTGAATGAGCAAGATGCCATGAAGGAAATAGGCCAAGTGTTTCACTAAGGAGTAATGGGGGCGGGGCGGGGCCCATTGTAGACAGCAGTCAGGGAAGGATGAGTTCCAAAAGATGCTGGAAGTTGTCTTTTCTGAGAGTGGGTCCAGCACAAACTCCGAAGTCCCTAGGCAGGGAAGTAGAGATTTCAGAGGGGCTGTTCCTCCATGAGGTCAGAGGGATGTGGGCCAGTCCTGCAAACTCCTTCCTCCGGGGAGGAGTTTAGAGCTGTTCAGAGTGCTTTGGGGGAGTAGTAATTGAAGGGTTTTAAACCAAGGAGTTAAATAGTGTGTCTTGCATTTCTAAAGGACCCTTCTGACTCCCTGGGAGAGAGGTGGGGAAACCGTTGGCAGGGAGGCTACCTGCCCTGTGGGCTGCTGGGGTGAGAGGTTCCCTATGGGGTGGCAGTAGAATATGCCAAGAGTTGGATCCTGAGGGCTAGCGAAGGGAGGGTTCTTGTTTTGTGACTCCTGGCTTTGCCACTTGAGAGGCTCTGCCTGGAGCATTTCAGGTTTGAGGTTCTGTGAGGCATCTGTCTACAGGTAAAAATACAGAGCTGCAAGGAGGGCAGGGCTGGAGAAAGGAATTTAGGAGTTAGGAGCACTTGGAGGTATTTAAAGCTACAGGAGTGGATGAGATCACCAAAGTTAAGTGGTGCCTCCCAAATCACTGCCCTGAGGAATCTCAGCACCTGCAGAAAGGAGGAGCGACAGCAGGCCTGCGAGGAGCCAGGATGCAAGGGCCTGGGTTTCTGGAAGGAACCACCTAGGCATTCGGTGACCTGGAGAACCTGTGGGGTCAGAACAGACAAGTGTGTTGGAGTAGGGGAGGAGGAGGCAGCATTTGCAGGTGAGGGCTCACGTGTCTGCTGTCAGCGTGCTTGGGTTTACCGTGGTGTACTCTGTGAATCTTAACTAACCCGAAGCCTGTATCAGATTCTCCTGACAGGATCCCCTGAGGTACTGATTCAAGAGGGCTGAATATCTGCCCCGTGTATGTCTCATTTTTCTGACTGGTGCGGAATCTGCTGACCCTGTCTTGCCCTTCCATCCCTTTTCCTTGCCCCAGTCCTTTGCTGGGCCTGAGGTCACTAAACCAGAGGTTGCTAAATGCTGGAGCTACAGCCGTTTCAAGGATCTTTCCTAGAGCAGAGGTAGGCTTCTTCCTGGGTTTGCCTTACAGAGGAATTCGTGGTCTTTTTACAAATATTTTGGAGGCCAGGACCCTTACCTTCCAAAGGCTCTGCCAGCTGTGGGAAGAGTTTAGAATGTGTTTGGCTTGTAGCAAAGGGTTGGAGACAGCCTAATGTCTGGTGGGTTCTCAGTACTCATTGAATGAATGACACCCAGATATTTGAGTCTTCTGGGTTGCCAATTGCTTTGTTAAGCACTTTTCTTTTTGCCTCTGGATAAACAGTGTTTTTACATGTGTTGTGGAGGCTGGTATTTTACTTCATATTATACATGAGAAAACAGAGGCTCAGGAAAGTGATTTTCCTAGCATTCTTCCCTTGCAGAGTAACAAAACCAGAATTTCACCTGGGGTGTGCAGAACCCCCAAACCAGGCCTCACCTTAGTGAGTAACCCCATGGGTGAGCAGTGGTAGATGCAAGCCACACAGGTCTCCCACTGCATGTCAAGAATTACAGCTGTATGCTCTGTGAGGACTACTGACGTTGCACGTGCCCCTGACTACCTGTTTCCTCTCGTGCTTGACACACCTTCCCCATACACACATCAGATACATCAGGTTCTAAGAAGATAGGATGAGACAGGCTTTGAACTTTGTCATGCCTTGGGGTACTTATGGCAGAGGAAGCCCCCAGCCTCAGGAGCTTGTTGGTACAGCAGCTGTGGGTAGCTTGTGTAGCTGATTAACAGCACTTCCCTTGGGCAAAGCCAGCTGAGCTGGGCCACGTGGCACAGGAGACTTCTGAGTAGGGAGATGAGACCCAAAGAGGGTCGGGGGCAAGGCTCCTCCTGGAGAGATGAAGCTTTACGTTGCTTCCTTCCTGGCAGCTCATGGGGCTCTGGACCTCCTTCCTCTTGTGCCTACTCAGGCTCAGCAGACTCAGCTGGCTGAACAGCCAGGGTAGCCCTTTCTCAGGCTTTACTGTCTTCTGGGGAAAGGCAGACTTCAGAAAGTAGTCAGGCCTGCCTGGGAGTCACTGAGGGTCCTTTCCCAGAAAGAAAATGACTCACCCTGGGCTGCCTCCTTTAACCTGGCTGAAAAGCTGGCCTTTGCTAAGTGCTCACTCCGAGCCAGGCTTTGTGCTGAACCCTCCCAGCAACCCTAAGAGAAAAGTACTATTAAATATCACATTTGACAGAGGAGGAAACTGAAGGAGGCCAAGAGCGGTGACTTAAGACTACACAGATGGCAAGTAGCACAGTCCAGATTTGAACACAGTCTATAGAACCCCAATTCCTAACTGCCAGCCGCAGATCCTCATGCTTTTTGGATGTTAAGGTTCCAGGGAAGCACAGTAAAGATGCTAAATCCTTGACTGGCCTGGCCACTCCAGAGTTGGGCCTGAGGCTCCACCTAGGCTTGACTTTTCTGATGGAGGTTAGCTGTACCCTATCCCCTGCAGGCCCAGCCACTCCAACCAGACCTGTCTTAGCAGGCTTTTCAGTCCAGGTGCTAAGACCAGAGAGTCAAGTCTTTTCCCCCTCCCTGTCTCATTCCACTCCTATTTTGGCAGCTGGGCAGGCAGGGAAAGGGACAGTGTGTAGGCCCTGCCCACCTTGGAGCTTCAGGGCCCCAGGAGAACCCTATTCCTATGGCTCTCTGCCCTCCATTTCTGTGGACAGGTTCGGTTTGCCTGAGCCTTGGGTTCCAAAGGACAGTGACCCACCTGTGCCTTGTTTCCTGTCACCTGCTGCACCTATTAGGAAAGGGACTCAGGACCTGGGTATACAGTGCCCACACCCCTGCACAGCTGGCAGACCTTCCTCTCTCCCTCTAATCCTCCCTCCCGATTCCTTCTTCCTCCTCCACCTCCACCTTCCCCTGCATTTGTGTCTCCCTTCATGTTGTGCTAGAACTCGTGCTTCCCAGTCTTCTTATTTGGAGATGGAGGAAATGACAGACCAGATCTGACAGGATTTGGGCACTCAGCCTCAAAAGCCCTGTGACTGGGCATCTCCGACAAAGGATGCCCCATTCTCACTGCTGCCTTTTGTCCTAGGAGGGAAGGACACTGGAGATTGTGCAGCAGGTGAGTGTTGGGCGGGCAAACCAGTCTCAAGAGGAAGCAGGTGGCAGGATGAGTTCGGCTCTGGCTGGCTTCCCGAAGGTGGTGTCCTAACTCCACTGCCTACCTCGGCCTCCTCATGTGGAAGATGGGCTGGTGCACTGCCTGCAATGGGAAGTTGTGAGCAGTAAAGGAGACAGTGCTGTAAAGTTCTAAGTGCTATGGCTGGCCATTCAAAGATGGCCACTAGTCCTACTCCTGTTCTTGAGAGTGAGCCTCATTGCTTTTTTGGGGGGTTCTTTGGGACTTTGAGGTACAATTCAGATTTTTACTCTTGTTCATTTTGCCTAAAGTCTCTCTTAGAAGCCCAAAACCTCTAAATCTGGTACTGACTTTTGTGGCTTTTTTTTTTTTTCTTGCTTCCTGTATAGAAAAAAGAATCTGTACCTTTAAGTTCCCAGCAGGCCCAAGTGGGACACTGGCCCTTTAAAGACACATTACAGAGAGTTGGAACATGGCCTTTGTTTAACTAGCCCTGATTAGTCCCAGCAGAAAGGGCTGGAGTGGTGTGTCTGGGGCCAGAGCGGGCTTGGACTGCCTGGGGCTGGCCTGGCTGCTCAGTGTTTCTGGCCTGGGGAGCCTGGTGGCTGTGCTGAGGAATGGCGAGTAAGTAGCCTGAGTGGAGACTGAGCCTGAGATGAGGGAGGGAGGGAGGCCACTGAGCAACTTCTTGGACCCAGGGAGACCTGAATGAGCTGGGCAGAGCAGGCACAAGACAGAATAATTGTCACAGGTGTCCAGTGTGTGGCAGGACCGTGGAGTTGCCCAGTGATGGTGCCCACCCCTCGGCCTGGACATCCACTGCCCGCCAAGGACGTGGGAGCAGTTAGGGTAGGCCTGCCTCACATGGCCTCCACGGAGGGAGTTTCAAGAGAGAGGGGACCCAGTTCCTGTGCTGCTTTCTGTGGGCGGGACCCTGGGAATGCTCCATCGGGAAGGAGTGAATGCCAGGAGCTGCTCAGCTTTCCGAACTGAGGAGCCTGGCCTTTGCTCTGAGTCCTTCCGCTGGCCGGGGCTGGGCTGCGCGGGGCCGCACTGGGGCCGCACTGGGGCTTGGGGGCCCTGTCATCTCCGCTGCAGGGACTTTCTGTCTCTTGTCTTCTCTTTTTACACCTGCTCTCTGACCCTTTGGTCCATCGGGTGGGCTGAAGACCGAGAAGGTTGTGTCAGAGCCTCTAATACGTTTGGGCTCCAGCTTTACTGTTTGGAACAGTTGTCAGAAGCCGGGTCAATTTGATGTGGGCAAATCTTCACTGGGTAGCACCCCATTTCTGAAGAAATCAGAGGAGGGGCTTGTCTCAGCCAAGACTCAGGACCTGCAGGTCCTAATCACCCTCACTCACTACCATGCACAGATGGTCAGGCTGCTCACCAGCTCGATGCTCTTCTCACCATTTTACAGACAGAGTCACTAGGGTGCCAAGGCAGGACTCAGTGCGGTTCTAGTGAAAATGAGGTGTCATTTGTCACAGGTGCCTTATGAAAATTGGTACATTTGATGACATGATTTCTGTAGCTTTGGTGAAAACCTGCAGCATCAGTGGGCAGTGATAAGAGTTTGGAGTTGGAACCCAGATTTCTGCCTTGTCCTGTGTCTGTACACTGTGATTCTCGGCAAGTGATTACCCTCTTAGAGCCTCACTTCCTTGTAGGGACTGCAGGCCATTGTCACTTGTGCTGGGAGGCTCATAGAAGTGGTGGCCTTTGAGCCAGGCACAGACAGGGAAAGAGGCCTTGGCTGCTGGAGTGTCTTAACTTGAGCGAAAGTGGGAAGCCCCACATGACTGGAGCTGGTGCCCTGACCAGGGCTGGCACAGCTGGCTTGGGACATGTCTAGGAAGGTGTATTTTAAGTGCATGACTTGATTGGCTGGAATCTCTTGGTCCAGGTGGGTAGTGACAGACAGTTCTGGCTTATCTGGAGTCAGCCTGTGTGGAACGTGGGAAGCAAGAAGGGACTCTGAACATCGTACACTGTCTGCCCTTGGGGAAGCCTCTTAAGGTCTCTGAGCCTCTGTCACCTTAACTGTAGCTTAGCTGCATGAGAATCAGAGGTATGGGGTCTGCAAAATGTGGAGCCAGTGCCCGCCATGAGCACTTCCTTGAGTGTGAGCCAGTATCCGTGTATGGAGGGTAGAAGAGTACTTGAGAGCCCCTTTGCTTTTCCTCGACATGAGCCCTCAGAGTTTCTGCCCTTGTCGTGGGTCTGGGAGCCCAAGGCTTAGCAGCAGCCACTCTTTCCTGCTGTTCCAACACTACTGAACACGCTTAGTTGCAGTCTGAGAAGCAGCGGCTCTGTTGGCCTCTGGGATTCCCGTTCGCGCAGCTTTGAGAGCAGTGTGAAGCGGGAGGTTCCTGCACCCGAAGCCTCAGGCTCTGCGCCGGGCCGAGTTACTATATACTGGGCATTGGGTCAGCCCTGCGCAGGAGGTGGGGTCTTGGCATAATGACTTCAGCAGGCTGTACAGTAGGACAGCCCATTTGACAGGTGTGGCAGCCAAGGCACAGGAGAAGTGAGACGCATGCTGTTTGGGCTCAGTGCTCTTTCTCCTTCATGACTTTACCTCTTCTCTCTGCCTAAGATCACGCTGCTACCAGGAAGGGGCTCCTGCGTGGCCACAAAGTCCCTCTTTTCCCAAACGTGGTGAGAATTGAAGAGGCACCAGCCAGAGGATGAGCCCTGGGGATGGAGTTTCGAGTGTCAGTGCTTATTCCCAGATGCATCCCACCTTAAATGGGGGTCTTTTCGGTGCCTGCCCAAAACATCCTGCACTCTTGAACCTGTTCAGATTGGAGGTGGAGCAGTGAGGTTGCCTGCGGTCGCTTGGCAGAGAAGCTTCTTGAGGGACCAGCTGTGGGAACAGGCAGGATCTGCTGAGTGAGTAGAGGGAGAGGGATATCTTGGAAATGTCAGCGGGCCAGGGAGAAGCTAGGAGCATTGGAGAAGTGCTGGGCGAGGGGACAGAGTACCCTTGGAGAGACAGTCTCAGCACCATGCAGGCAAGGCGCAGAGGCCCTAATGACAAGGGCCCCGTATGGAGACCTCAGTGCATGTGAGGTGGCCCCTACAGCAGCAGTGAGGCTAAAGGTGGTGCTGGCCGTGTTTTACAGTTGACAGAACTGAGACATGGGGTAATAATTTGACCAAGGTTACAGAGATTTTTAAATTTTTATTTCATTTTGAGAGGAGGTCTTGCGAAGTTGCGCAGGCTGGCCTTGAACTTTTGATCTCTTTTTTTTTTTGGTGCCAGGGATCGAACTCAGGGCCTTGCGTTTGCGAGGAGAGCACTCTAACCACTGAGCTAAATCCCCAGCCTTTGATCTCTTCCTTCAGTCTCCCGAGGAACTGGGATTTCAGCTGTGTCCCGTGATTCCTGGCTTTTGTGTGTATTTTTAAAGAAGACCTCTCTCCCTTCGACCAGTCATCAGCAGCATAGTGCCAGGAGTGGGTTGATAAGTGGCTGGTCCTTTGTTGGGGCAGAAACCTGGTTCCCAAGGATAGGGAAAGGAGATAATCCTTAGATCACTCATCACTTACCTTGAACACCCTTATTCCGGGAGGCCACGTGGTATGGTACCTGTGTTGTGGGTGGTGGAGGTAAGACTGGAGAAGAGGCAGCCTGTGCCCTCCCATTCTGTGGAGGGGCCAGCATAAGCCAAGAGAAGGCTGGAAGGAATTAGATAAGCCAGAGGACAGGGGGAGCCACCTCCTAGGGAATAGGAGGTTTTTAGCTCATTTCTTGTTTTTATTTCATCATCATTCCCCCCTTGGGTCCTGTGTCTCCCTGGCCCTGAGGCTGGTGTTGGAAGTATTTACGGAGCGGGTGGGGACAGGGTAGGGGAACCACTCAGAAATCAACCCTGCGTCCAGTGGTGTGATCCATCAGACGAAGGGGGATGCCTGGGTATGTTTGGGGAATAGGGTCAGATTGAGCTCGAGGGGAGGGAACGCCTCTGCCAGGGCTTTGAAACATCTCGAGAGGGTCCGAGTGGGGAGGTCCAGGGGAGGAGTGCAGAGCGGCAGATGGTAGGCAGCACATACGCAGTGGGTGTAGGAGTCTGAATGCGCCAGATTGACAGTATCAGGGTCTCTGCAGGTGTAGCTGGGGTCAGAGCCCTAAGTGCTGTGCAGGAAAATTGGGCCGTTTTCCTGGGGCTGAAGAGGTGGGGGCTTTCCTGGGGAGATTGGAGTGGGGCTTATGGTTGGGAGGTGTCTCTTTCCCAGAGCTCCCTGAGTGGCAGGCCCGCCTGGTGGTTTCTCCTGGGGACCAGGGAGGGGCCAAGAGCTGCAAGCAGGAGGGGCAGTTGGCCTGCAGCTCACTTTCAATTTGCCCAAATCCCATCCTATTCAATGAGTCTTCTTTATATTCTGTCCTTTTAAAATTCAGGGCACTTCACTGTTCTACTGAGGTTTATGAATGTTTAAAAACTGCTTTGCGGTCCCCAAAGTAATTTGACAAGTCTGACAGCTATTGATTAAAAACCCAAAATTATTCAGGCTGCAGGATGACTTGGGGGATTAAATGGAAAGTTTTTTGTTTCTTCTCTATCTGCACCCCTTCCCCAAAAAGGAAATGAGATACGGAAAGGTAAATGTGATCCCAAATGTCTTTTGCAGACTCCAGTTTTACTGGGAAGTGGGGGCCAGGGTCTGGCCAGTTGCTGAGAAGCCACTCCCACTTTCTCAGCCTTGGTTTCCTCTTCAACAAAGTAGGCATGTACTAAAGCTCCCTTCATTGAGTCTTTCGCGTTCACTGAGGTGTGTGGCAGGGCTTATCAGGCCGGGTTTGAGTTCCTGCTCTCCTTGAGACAGTGCTGCTGTAGGTGCAGGGTTGTTGGGAGAAGGCTGTGAGATGACACGGGTACTTGGATAGCAGCACTCGTCCTGCCACCGGGCACATAGTAGGTGTGCAGTAAACAGTTGTTAGGTCCAGGCTGCCACAGCATCACTTGTGGGCAGTGACCGCCCAATTCCGTTTGGGTCACCAGGCTGTGGACCCTCTTTGCCAGCTTAGCTTTGTAGTGTGGGGATCCCGGGGGTCAAGAGAGGGCACAGGCCAAGGCTCAATATGTGCGTGGGGGTCATCACACTGGTTCCTCATGCTTCTGCTATGACCTATCACTGGCCTTAGTCTGAGGAAACCCAGGGCTGAGAAGAACCGTGCCTCTGGGTCCTGTCATCCCAGGAAAACTTCCCAGGCTGAGTGGCCAGCCTTCTTGCCTTTTTAGGACAGACTTTGTCTTCCCCACCCCCGGGCAACTAGACAGCTACATTCTTCTCCCCTCCTGGGATCCCAGCTAGGCCAGGAGTGAGCTCTGGCCTTCTCAGCAGCGGGTTCCCAGGCCAGCAGGGCAAGACTGGGCTGGGGAGAGATGGCTTTGCTGGATGTTCCAGTGAGACACGAGACTGTTTATGTCCTGCTGCTTGATTCCCAGAAGATCAGCGCCCTTGTCCTGACATGCTCCAGGACCGTGTCCAGACAGGGTCTCCTTCCACTGTGGGCAGAGAGCTCTAACAGCACTCTCTGGGTCTGCCTGCTCTACAGGGAAAGGTGCAGCAAGTGTGCTTGGCCCTGAAGGGGCCTAGAGAGTTTGCTGAGTTCTGACTCCAGAATCAGCAGGACCTGCCAGCCTTGGGGTGGCATAATGGTGGAGACACACATGGGCCAGGCTTTCATACCCTGTTCCATGCCTGGTTGTTGTAACACTAGCCCTCAGGTCAGGGACCACTGGCCTAGGATTCATAGGCAGAGAGGCCCGCTTCCTCCTTAATTTCAATAAGAAAAGTTAAGGGTTTTTTTAAACTCAGGGCAACCTGAGTGTGTTAATTAGCTTTTTGTTGCTGTGACAAAACACCTGAGAAGAGCACCTTTAAGGAAGAAAGGTTTATTTTGGCTCCTGATTTCAGAGGTTTCAGTTCATGGTCAGCTGGCCCCAAGGCAGGAACAGTATGGTGGAAGAGCCTGGTGGGACAGACAGCCTGCTCACTTCAAGGCATCTGGGAAGCAGAGAGAGTAACAGCAAATGCTGGCAGCTTCTTCCTTTCGTTATTTTCGGTCCCCACTCTTGAAGGTGCAGCCCACATTCAGGGCGGCTATCTTCCCTCAGTTTTCTATCTCCATGTCAGTCATCTCTGGAAAGAACCTCACAAACACACCCAGAAGTGTGCATTATGAATTCTGTAGGTGTTTCTCAATTCAATCAAGTTGACAATCCAGATTAACTGTTACATGGGCATTTGGACAGATTAACAGTTGGTCCCAGTTTTGCAGATGGAGAAAATAAGAAATTTGAGTGGTCAGGGGAAAGAACAATGAACAGCCTGAGAAATCCTTATCCCCTCTTTCCCATGTCAGAAAGTGTAACCTATTACAGAAAGGTCAGTGTTGATAAACAACATCTCTATCACTCATCTGTACTGTTCACAGTTCTGTTCCTGCTCCTGAACAGTGCACGGCCACAAAGTGGGAGAAGGGGACTGGGAAGTCACAGGTGACTGATGGTAGCTGCCAGCACAGGCGCCTGCTGTGTCTCACTTGATCCTTGGAGCAGCAGCAGGGAGATGTGTCATTATCCCTGCTTAAGAGTGGGAAACAGACCTAGAGAGTTGAACGTTTAAGGCCCTCATGGTTTTGTGTGGTATCAAGAGTAGAGATGAGATTGGTTCCTAGCTGGACATCCAGGACCCTAAACCTTCTGGGCTTCTGCCTGTTCCCAGCTGCAGGTGGCATTTCTCTAGGGCACACTCGCATGTGCATGGGCTCCCTCCCCTGCCTGCCTGCACGTGCTGCCTGCCCTGTTGCCCCAGCAGCCCCTGACAGTGCAGGCACCGCTCCGCAGCAGGTCTCGGAGGGGTCTGAGCTCCTGCTGGAACACTCTCAGCCACAGTGTGCCCACTGTCTCTAAAACCAAATGAGCCTGGCCCTTTGGGGCTAGCTGGGTCTGAGCCAGCATTGGCCTTTCTTGGTCCCGGCCGTGCCGTGGGGTCTCACAGGGCATCTCCTTCTCCTCTGTCCTTTGCAGATTTGGAGAGTGACCCTGAGACCCTCACTATCTAGGCTAAACAACCCCACTCTCAACTCACCCGCCTATACCTGAGAGCATCCTTAACTGTGTCAAATTTTGTTTTTATTTTTGGGTCCCCTTCCTCCTTGAAATAATGAGGGGTTTTCTGAACTTCTGTGTCACTAACCTTTTAAGAGAAAAAGGAGTCTGAGTTGAAAAGCAGCTTGGGGTTGGCTGGAAGGCTATCAGATAAGGCTGTGCCTCAGGAGCGGGGACAATGTCCCCTTGTTCCTGATGCCTGGCCTCACAATAAACTGCAGTTGGGCTGGCTCTATTTCCAGTAGTGGCCCTCCCGTGCCCATGCCCAGATTTCCTGGCTCTGAGGGGCTCCCTCCCCACCCCAAGTGAGCTGGTCACAGTGAGCAGTCAGCCTGGCTGTGGACCTTTCTCTGCCCTGCTGCCCATGGTCCCCTATAAAGTCATGAAAGGCCAAGCTGAGGCTGTGGCAGCTGCTGTTAGAGTCAGGTTTACATGCTACTGAGCTGAGGTCAGATCCCACTCAGCCTCTTGCTGATGACAGTAGTGTGATCTTGGGCAAATCACTTCCTCTGTCCGAGGCATGGTGCCTCGGCCCTGACAGGGTCATCATGAGAATTAAATGTGGAGACAGGCAGGCAGTTGTGGGGCTCAAGTGGTATGGTTTGGGTTATCTGGAAAGACCAGAGGCAGCATGGTGGTGGTGGTGGTGGTGGTGGTGGTGGTGGTGGTGCTGGGCCTTGACAGCAGAGAGATGGAGAGAAAGGTGGGGCCAGCTGAAGAAAGAGCCTGGGTTGAGGCTCCCAAACGTATCTGTCCCATGGCTAGGTCACTAACCAGAATGTAGTGTGAGGGGTCTTGCAGGAGGGGTTTAACACTGGCTTGAGGCCTCTGGGACTTGACTATCTTACAGGCTGTGAAGGGAGCGAGAAGAAAGGGGAGCAAGGCCATGTCAGGTAGAGGGGCCTGTCCAGTGGCAGATGCTGCTGCGGTGTCGATGGCGGTGGGGGACAGTGAGACACCTCTTCTCTGTGGTTCCCGGCCAGGGCAGATCTCACTGCCCTGTGGTTGGCTAGCCCATGAGTAAGCTGGGTTTACTGGTGCCACCTCCTTCCTGGGAAGTGTAAGAATTCCCTGCCATGGAGGGTACAGGGAAAGAGCCTCCTATGTAGCAAACTCAGGTTGTGGGTGGAAGGGCAGGAGACACAGGGCTGTAGTCCCTAGAGGGCTGTTATGGGGCTAGAGTCTGTTATGTTTTTGGAGTTCCCAGAGAGGGCTGGGGCCCCTGGGAGCAGAGTGCTGCTACAGAGGATGAGATGAGCCCCTGGCATCTTCTCTTTCACCAATATTCTGGGGTGCATATTGTGCTGCTGCTGTTGGGAATTTGCCTTAAACAGGCAGCTGTCCTGATGGACGCACCGATGGCTCTTGTCTGTCCCTTCTCCCAGGCAATAGCCTTGTCATCAGGATTTGTGGGCTTAGGGAAGTGTCCTCATCCCAGCTGACTTCCCAGCTGACTTCTTTTACCACGCTGACCTAGGCTGGTGAGGTGTTAAGGTTTAGGTCCAGGAACTCTGAAGCTCTGAATTTTAGAGCTGACTCAGGCCCAGTCCTTCTCACCAGGAGCCCCCTGCCTGGCTGGGAGACAGCTCTGTGACTACTTTCTCAGCACAGCCTGGTGAATGACACTATCTGGCGAAGGAGTCTGAGAAGACCTCATGGAAGGGCGCTGATGAGAAGAATGGGAGCAGGGGAAGGGAACTTTGTGGCAGGAGGATGGCATGTGCTTGGAGGCCTGTCTGAGAGACATTGGTCCTGGGGTGCAGCTGTCCAGCAGGTAGGCCACTGCAAGCAAGTGGAGACGCAGTGGACGCCAGCCAGCAGCCCTGAGTACCAAGACCTGGGCTAGAACTGAATCTTACAGTCTTTGGAGGGACCCTGCCACCACCATCATAGACCCAAAGGCCTGGGAAGTGCTTCCCCCTGAAAATCTTGTCTGTTAGTGTAGTTCAGTATCATTTTCTCCATTTGAGGCAAGAATCCATCTTCTTTTCTCATATAAGGCAATAGACCCAAGGAGCCGGAATGTGACAGCAACAGTAGGAGAAAGATGGGACCCTGGGCCTCAGTTCCTCCACTTAATGCAGGGCGAGGTTAGCATCTTTCTCTTGGGCTGTTGTAGACTGTGAGGTGATGCATGTGACAGTACCATGGTGCCTGGCCCAGGGGTGCTGGCTCTGCCCTAGTGAGAAGCGACAGGTATGTGATGCAGCCTCTCTGAGTGCAGCGTAGCCGCACTGTGTTCTCGGCAGGGTTGTCGAGAGAACTAGTTCAGACCTGGACCGGAGGTGATCTGCAGGGTGGAGGCCTCCTGGCTGAAGGCCCCGTGCCCTCTTTGTGATCACCTCACCAAGGGAATCCGCCTCTCTGAGGACTGCAAAAGATCGGGGGGGAAGCTATCATGACAGTGGGCGCCGGAGAGGCCATGCAGTTGGGCCACCTTCTATCCGTCCTGTCCTTAGGAAGCCGGGAGGGTCCTACCCCAGGGGCTGGTGGACAGCAGAGGTATTTATATAGTGGCCTCAGACCGTAGACTCCATACCTGTGGAGTGGTGGGCAGGGCCCGCACCTGGGTTATAACCCAGCAGGGAACCTCTGGCAAATGAAGTAACTCTTCCTCCCTGAGCCCATCTTACCTTTATGTAAAATGGGTAGATGAATGGCAGAGTTGTGTAAAATTAAAATGAGAGACGGAATGTACAGATGAGCTAACTTGATGCCCACCCCGTGCTGAGTGTTGGTGGGTACTTCCGAGTACCCTTATCCTGAGAGTGGAGTGGAAACAAGAGAGGGGCCAGTGCTTTCTCACTCTTCCGCCCAAACTTCCCACATTGGGAGGCTATGCCCTCATTACCGTCTTGGGTGCCCATCTTCCTCCCTGCCTCAGATTGCTGCTTGCTTACCCTGGCAAGGCACACACTGGAGGCGAGAAGGAAGTGACCCAGCCATACTTGGCATAAGCCAAAAGTCGGTGGGGTAAAGGCCTACCCTGCATGACTCATGGGGCAGGCAGTCCTTGGTGTGGAGTAGATGGAGGAGGAGGAGCTGCAGACATGTGACAGGGTGGCTTCCTGGAGAGGTGGTTTTTTAAGCCATAAGATGGTCCTGCTAGGTCCAGGAAGTGATCAAATGACCTCTTTCCTTTCTGAGCCCAACTCATCTTATCAGCCACCCGCCAGGCACACCCTGGCAGGTTGTAGCAGCCCAGCCTCCTCTGGGCCAATGGGACGAGAACCAAGGTTGCTGTGTGTCAGGGCTCAGAGGGAGGAGGGGTGGCAGGCAGACTCTAGGCTGAGCGAGAAGGAAATGCAGACACGTGAGCCCACACACCCTGCCACCACCCACCAGTGCTCTGAGGCCCAGTGGCAGCCTGGGAAGCCTTGGAAGAGCCTCCCTGCAGGGCTGGGTGCAGTCCCTGCTCGTGTCCACCCTCATGGAGAAGCTCTTGGGGAAGTGGGTAGAGTCAGGGCTCTCTGCAGTTGGGTTGGGTCAGTCCAGGGTACCATAAAGGGTACCCTAAAGAGCTACCTTCAGCCTTCTGTTTCACCAGGAAGCTTCCCAACAAGGCCTGGACCAGCTGGAACATGTCTGTGGGATGGGACCGTGAGGAAGGAAGGGGAGGGTTCTGCAGCCACAGGCTCTGAGCTGAGGCTGTTTGGGGAGCTGGCTGGGGCCCACGGGGTTCCCAGAGTTATCAGGGTCCTTGAGTCTCCCTAGACTGGCCCAGTGTGCTCCATGCTGCCTCCCATTCTTCTCTCCAGCCAGTCAGCACATTCAGGCACCTCAGGCAGGAGACGGCCCTGTTCTCCAGCTCCTCCCTTTCTACTTCCTGGGCCCTGCCGGACCCGCCTGGGCTTCTAGCATCCTGATCTGACAGGGCTTTCCAGGCTGGGCCGAAGAGCAGTCTGATCCAAGCTGTGGACTGTTTGGGGATCTGGATGTCAGGCCTAGGGCGCTGCGGGTCCCAGCTCTTCCTAGGTGAGGTGACTTCCCTGGTATCTGAGACGGGGCATCTTCCACTGAGGTATAAGACCCATCTGGGAGCGAAGCCCGGAATTAGGGAGGTTGGCTGCCCAGCCCCAGCCCCCACCGGGATCTCAGCCAAGCAGAAGGCAGATGTACCCACAGCACTGGTCCGTGTTGTGATGGAAGGAGGCCAGGCTTTCTGAGAGGTCATCAAGGGAAGAGGCCTGTCTGAATGCTTAGAATGATGTGGAGTGGTAGGTAGGCCACCATGTGCCTTTGTGAACTGGGGTGTCCCAAGTGAGGGTCCTGGAGGACCCCAGAGGCACACAGTTGTGTGTGCTGGTGGGCTTGGGCCACAGGAGGGAGCTCCACAGGGAGCCCGGGGGTGTTTGGGTGGGTTCCAGGCTGGCTTTGGCAGCCTCACAGCTTTCCTCTGGTCCTGTCCATTTCCTCAGGGCTTTCACAGGCCAGCTTCATGTGGGCAAGGGGAAGCAGGGGGAGAAGTCTGATTGGGTCTCTGGGGGTGGGCCATATGGGGTATCTGAGGGCTGGGGTCCCATGTGCAGCTCTGATGCCTTTCAGTGCCTAGATGATGTGGATGGGAGATGGCAATGTGGAGTTTGGGGTGGGAGGGTGGTCTCTATCAGCCTGTAAGGCCTATGGGCAGGGGCCCTGGAGCCCTTCTCTGAATTCCTGATCCTATACCTCATGGGACTCAGCCCCCTTTTCCCCAGGTAATCATGGAAATGGGTGTGCAGAATGTGTGCCCTACAGGAAAGTGTCTCGTGACTCTGCCAGGCACTGAGTTCCTCCAGGTCAGAGCCCAAGCGTCCTGCCTGACGAAGGGAGAGAGTGATGGGCTGAACCTTTGAGCATTTAGAGTCAGGAGCCAGAGTTCAGGGGATATTGGGAGACGGTGCTCTGTGTGGGCTAAGCCCAAGGAGGGAAGTTTTTCCCAGTTCCAAGGATTTGGGCCACAGACATAGGCGGGGCCAAGGCTTGCCCAGCTTCCACGCCAGCAGTGGTCTTTCCAGGCCCTGCCAGGCTTCAGGCTTTTCCTCTGCCCCAACTGTGGGAGGAGGTGCCAGTCAGCCAGGTACTGTGCTGGTGGCTCAGGAAAATGTTCTTGACCTTTCTGACTTGGTTATTTCCGAGCACCAGAGTAGGTACTCCTTTGGTGCATTTCCACATGATGTACTGAGGAAACTGAGGTACTAAGGCTGGGACTGGGGGGATGACTTGCCCAGACCCACACAGTAGGTGAGAAGTGTGCACAGGTCCAAGGGCAGATCTGTCAGCCAGTCCAGGTACCTGTGCCTTATGCTAAGGCCTGTTAGGCCCACTGACCTGGCCCGGCCTGAGTCCTGGTATACGGACGCCCAACTGAAGTCTCGGCATTTTGGGTACTGCGCAGACTGTGGCACCCCTTCCCCCCATGGAGCCACACTGTCCTCATCACCCCGTCACCACCCCCACCCTCACCCTCAGTACTGGGGAGGTTGGACCGAGGGCCTCATGTGTGCTAGCCAAACATTCCTGCACCAAGCTACATTCACAGCCCTTTTGATTTTTTTTTTTTTTTTTTGAGACAGTGTGTTGCTAAGTTGCCTAGCCTGACCTTGAACTTGAGATTTGTTGCCTCATTCTCCTGTATAGTAGCTAGGGTTATAAGTGTGTGCCAGTCATATCTGGCTCTTCATCTACAGAATGGAGCAGTGAAGTTCCTGGGTCTCTCCTTTCTTGAGGGGGCGGGTGGAGTGGCACAGTGTATGGAAGAGGCTCTGCTGGCTGTGGCATTCCAGATGAATGCTGGGGACAAGATTACTCTGGTCTTGGACAGGGATCAGGAGAGTGAGAAAGACCCCAGAGCCCCAGAAAGCTGTCTGGGACTGGGCACTTCTTTCCTGGGGATCTCTCAGCCCGCCAGACCCTGCCCTGCAGACTCAAAAGCTCACTTTAAACCTGAGTAGTCATAAAATCTTCAGTTTCTTGCTCTCTGAGAGTCTGAGCCCCTTCCCAGATCCCCACAATGGAGAAGAGGGACAGAAAACAAAGGAGAGTGGGGGCTGGAAGGAGTAGTGACTGCCTCAAGAGGGAAGTAGGGCCAGGGGAGGGTGAGTGGGTGGGGAGCTGGCATCCAGCTTGGCTGTGGCGCTTCAGGCACCACCTGACGCTTCTGTTGCCCACCTCCCTAGGTCCCATCTGATGCCAAGGCTGAAGGAGTCTCGCTCCCACGAGTCCCTGCTCAGTCCAAGCAGCGCGGTGGAGGCGCTGGACCTCAGCATGGAGGAGGAGGTGGTCATCAAGCCGGTACACAGCAGCATCCTGGGCCAGGACTACTGCTTTGAGGTGGGTCCCACTACAGGTCAGGGTGGGGCACCTCTGTCCTTCCTGGGCCCGGTCTCCAGGGCCCTCTTGAATTGCTCTGGCCTCAGCAAGGGACAGGCTCTTTGGGAATGACCAGAATCTGCTCATAGTTTTTGGCTCCCCGGAGACAGGGTAGATCTGGTAGCGAGGAGGGTCTTATTCCTGCTAGAGGGCTCCTTAGGAATGACCCAGCGCCTGCTCTCCATGCTAGCAAGTGAAGTTGCTGGGCCCTCGGTGAGTGAACTTGAGTAACAAGAAGCCTATGTGGAACTGCTTACGCTGCAGGGCCCATGATGGAGCCTTCTCACTGCCCCACAGGGCAATGTGGATTATGGAGAACCACCATCCCTCTTTCTGGGACTGTTTCCCCATCTATTCAGTGATAACACAGACCTTTCCTGCCCAGCATTCTGTGACCCAGGGCTTGAGAGCAGAGTCCAGTGACCCAGCCTGCGCAGGGCCATTCCCCAGGTTACCTGTGCAGTCCCTCCTGGTAGCTGGGATCATGGCCTGGAGAAGGCAAGATGTCAGAGTTCACAGCACCAGGCTGAGAGGCCCGCCAGAACCAGGTTACTGATGCTACCGGTATTCCTGGGAGTTCCTCATCACTTCTCCGGTTATTCCCACTGTCTGTCTTCCTCCTCCTGTTGCTGGGAAGATTCCTGCCCCACCCCCACTCCCACCCCCAACAATCATGCATAATTTGGAGAGCTCTGTGGTAGAGGAATAAGCTTGATAATGACAAGCTGCCATTTAGGAACTAGTGTGACAACCTCCTGGCATCTGCCCACAGCCTTTGCCTCCTGTGTGCTGTTTCTGGTTTAAAGACTCCCAGCCCGAGAAGTGCTCGATCTGGGCTCAGACTTCCTTTCCTAGGATGGCTGAGATGGTCGGTGCACATCCACTTGTTCACGGCAAGGGCCGCTGGGGAACGTGTAGGCCGTTGGGTGCCTGGATGAGGGGTCTGGCATGCTGCCGGGGATGTTGTGGGTAGAGTGGGAGCAGCTTGGGCCTGGCTCCCTTGCTTGGGGAGACATCTAACCTGCACCCAGCAGATGAGCAGGAGTGAGGCAGGCAGGGCAGGGTAAAGGTTCCAGGCAAGAAGACCCTTGTGGGCCTGGCACTTTTTAGGCTTCTGTGACTATCATTGTCGTCACAGTTGTTGGGCAAGAAAACCCTCAGAAGGTGTCATCTGGGGACTGAGGTGATTCTGGTGTTTGCCCTTGCTTTTCTCCTTGGAATTTGTGGTTCTGCCCTTAAGAAGGCTTTGCTTGAAATAAGCATTGCCCTCTGTCCTGGGCAGGGTGCCCCATGCTCCCTCTTCTCCTGTCTTGGGAAGAGGGAGGTCAGTGAGAAAGTGCTTTCCTGTTTGGACAGGAGGACTATGAGGCAGGGATGAGGAGCCAGGCCCAGAAGCCAGATGACAAGCACCAGGTCGCTCCCTGCTGCTTAGCTGCTCAGGAACAGTGGGTCTCAGTATGCCCCTCTGTGAAACGTGAGGCACACGGGTAATTGTGATCCTTGTCCTCCCTTCTTCTAGAGGCTATGTGCGAACCTGGTGGCCACAGAGGCCTGCCCAATCTTGCCACCCTCCTTTCCCCTGTAACACTGCTCTGCCTGCCTCCTGCAGGTGACAACATCGTCGGGAAGCAAGTGCTTTTCCTGCAGGTCAGCAGCAGAGCGGGATAAGTGGATGGAGAACCTGCGGCGAGCAGTGCACCCCAACAAGGTAGGCTGCACCTCCTCTCACGGCAGCTTGGGAAGTGAGGTGAGCCTCCAACATGCGGGAGCAGGGGTCGGGATCCCTGTGGGCTGGTGTTGGAGTGGACTCTGCAGGGTGTTTGAGTAGGCAGAGACAGATGCTTTGCACCTGTCAGCAAAGGTGCACAGCTAGGAGGCTGGCTGGAGTTGGGCCCTGTGGTCTTCCACTTGGAACCTTTGTCCCCGTTTTCCCTAGCTGATGCTGGCTCATCTCTTCTATCCAGCTTAAACATCCCCCCCTCCCCCTGCAGGTGGGCAACCCTGGCCCAGCTTGGTGCCCTCCTCTGTGTTCCTGGGCTCCCACAACTGCTGGGGACCCTGACTTCAATCTCTTCCTATATCCGTCTCCCCAGAGAGACAATGGCCAGTCTCCCCGGACTTGCAGACTTAGGCTTTGTCCTGGAGGCCGTGACATCACTAAGGAAGTGACCTCAGCAATAGTTACCTCTTAAGTTACTTTATAGACCAGCAGCCTGAGAGAGTGCTAACCATGGCCACATAACTGCGATGTGCCAGGCGTTGTGCTCTCCTCTTTGCTCAGTCTCCCCTCTGAGCCAGGAGTTACTCTGTGGTGTTTTATAGAAAGGCAGGCTGAGGCCCAGATTATGTTACATACCTAAATGAGCTTGTGTGAGGCAGAGCAGAGATTGAACCTTGGCCATCGGACCCCATGTAGTCTCAGGATCTGAGTCCTCCCTTACCACCACCATCCCCACGCCCTCAGGTTCCCTCCCAGATACCTCAGGACTCCGGGCTCTGGGCTGGGCGGGCAGTGGCCCAGCTGACCACCCCAGGCCCCTGTGCACATGCAGGACAACAGCCGGCGCGTGGAGCACATCCTGAAGCTGTGGGTGATTGAGGCCAAGGACCTGCCAGCCAAGAAGAAGTACCTGTGCGAACTGTGCCTGGATGACGTGCTCTACGCCCGCACCACCGGCAAACTCAAGACGGACAATGTGTTCTGGGGCGAGCACTTCGAGTTCCACAACCTGCCGCCTCTGCGCACAGTCACCGTCCACCTGTACCGGGAGACTGATAAGAAGAAGAAGAAGGAGCGCAACAGCTACCTGGGCCTGGTGAGCCTGCCCGCCGCCTCAGTGGCTGGGCGGCAGTTCGTAGAGAAGTGGTACCCGGTGGTGACGCCCAACCCCAAGGGCGGCAAGGGCCCGGGGCCCATGATCCGCATCAAGGCGCGCTACCAGACCATCACCATCCTGCCCATGGAGATGTACAAGGAGTTTGCTGAGCACATCACCAACCACTACCTGGGGCTGTGTGCAGCCCTTGAGCCCATCCTCAGCGCCAAGACCAAGGAGGAGATGGCATCTGCCCTGGTGCACATCTTGCAGAGCACGGGCAAGGTGAAGGTATGTGTGGCTGCCACTTGTGGGGAGGCCTGGTTATAGCCGTGGGGCTCCCTGCCCTTCCTTTGTCTATATTAAGTACCTAGCTCCAGTGGAGGCCTTGGGGACACTGATCACAGCCAAGTAGACTCCTTAAACCCAAGAGTTTGGTCATGAGGTGGGAGGCTTCATACTCCTCCATGGCGGGCCTGATCCCTGAGTCACATGTAGAGCCATGGACATGATCGAGGCTGGTAGTGTGGGAGGGGCCTGGCCTTCAGATGTCTCCCCAGCTGTTCCAGAGGGCTTTAGGAGCAGGGTGTGGAGCTGAGCTCTCCCAGCACATGTGGGCCCTAGACACACATACCCAGTCAGGTGTTGGCTTCGACAGACATCCCCAAAGGTGATGTACCAGGTGAGCCCCCATCACTAGCCTCAGCCTCTGCCCACAGTCACACTCAGACGCAGATTTCAAGCACAGGTGGACAGTCAGTCAACCTCAGCCCCAGAGCCCCACCTTTGCCTTTTACCTGCCACTCCTGAAAATGGGCCCACACACCATGCCTTAGCTCCACCTACCTGGTTCATGGGACAAGTAGGCTCCTGGGCTGGGGTGCACTAGGAGGCTTACCAGCTCAGGGGAGCATGTGAGCCTCACCTGTGTGAAGTCCTCCCCTCTTCACTGTGCCACCTCCCCTGGGGAAAGCTGCCAAGGGGAGGAAGAGGGAGGGCTGGACTGGCCTGTGACATGGTTAGACCTCAAAGCCAGTTCCTTAGAACTGGCTTCAACCCTCCAGAGTGGTGTGGTTTGGGAACATGTGGCAGTGGGAGCCAGGTCTCCAGCCAGCCCCGGCAGCCTTCAGGAGGGTGGGAAGGAAGGATAGAAAGTGACTAATGCAGCTGGGGTGGGGTGTTCTCTAGAACACTTGGGAACCAGCAAGGCTTCCTTGTGCGAGGGGGCAAACCTGGTGAGGGTGGTTTGTGAGACAAGGGACAGGCCTGGAAAGGAAGAGACAGACCGGATCTGGCCCCAGGTAGCTGTGTGACATTGGCAAGTCATTTGCGTCTCTGTGCCTTGCTTTCCTCTCTCCGGGACCAGCTCCCCACCCCCCACTGGTGCCTGGCACCCACCATGGGAGTTCCAGGAGGCTGTGGGCTTGAGCAAGAGTTCCAGGGAAGATGCCATTCTTCTGCTTGGTGTAGTCAGAGGGCGGGACCCTAGAGTCACCTGCAGGTCAGGAAGGGGTCCTTGGACTGCATGACCTCCGGTAGACCAATGACAGCTTCACTTCAGGCCTTCCTATCCCTGTCCTTCTGATGGCTAGTTGGTCTCCTAGGTCTGGGTCTCAGTTCTGTATTGGAAAGAGCCCCAAAGTTGGCACATTTGAATGAGGAATTTCTAGGGTGCCAGAAACCCTGGCCACGCTGGCTCGCCCTCCCCTGTCACTGCCTGTCTGCCTCTTTTCTCCCCTCTGTGAAGTCACAGGTTGGCTGTGGACACGAGGAGCCAGGACTCCTGAGGGAGGGGGCTGCTGTCAAGCGGGAGGGGTGGCTGAGGCTCCTCAGCTGGGGGCCTACCAGCCACCCTCCGAGGCAATTGGGGGGCGTGTGACAGCAAGGGGCAGTGGTGCCACAGTCTGCCTCCCAAGCCAGGGCCCTGATAGCTGAACACAGTCCCTGCTGCCACCCATCTGAGCACCGTCTTGTCCTTCTGTGGGCTTCCCCATTTCCGTGGCTCAGGGGTGGATCCTGGCGGCTATTGGTACCACCAAGAGAAGGCAGTCACATCCACCTCTTTGGGTTGCCTGACTGATGGCGAGCTGTCCTGTGGCCACCAGTCAAGGGCTGAATAGAGAGCTTCAAGTCCGGCCAGTGTGGCTCCATGTGGCAAGCTCATCCAGGCCACCTTCCCACCCATGTCCCCAGCTCTGATGTCACCAGCTCCAGGCTCCTCCCTTGCCAGGCTGCCCTGCCCAGCCTGCCCTCCAAGCAGCCTCCAGTGTGGCACTCTGTTTGCTCTGGGTCCCCACTAGCATGATGATGAGCAGCTTGAGATCAAGGGCTTCCCCTCTGTCCTTGGTCCTACCAGGCCAGCTCAGCGCCCACTTTCCTCACCTCCTGCCTCCCCAGGACTTCCTGACAGACCTCATGATGTCAGAGGTGGACCGCTGCGGGGACAACGAGCACCTCATCTTCCGGGAGAACACGCTGGCCACCAAGGCCATTGAGGAGTACCTCAAACTGGTGGGCCAGAAGTACTTGCAGGATGCGCTAGGTAGGGAGGGTGCTGGCTGCAGGTGGACAGAGGGCTGGGCAGTGCCAGCCCGGCCCTCATGCCCTCCCCTGTCCCCGGCCACAGGCGAATTCATCAAAGCTCTGTACGAGTCAGATGAGAACTGTGAAGTGGATCCAAGCAAGTGCTCAGCTGCTGACCTCCCTGAGCACCAGGGCAACCTCAAGATGTGCTGCGAGCTGGCCTTCTGCAAGATCATTAACTCCTACTGGTCAGTGCTGGCCCTGCGATCCCCGGGGGACCCTGGCTGTCCTAGTCTATGTCACTTGCTCACGATGTGCCAGGCACAGGGATCAGAACCCGCCTACTGCCTGACCCCACTGAGGGGATTGCCAGGCTCCTGTCCTGGTCCTTTTGGGTTCTCGAATGCAGGAGAATGTGTCAGAATGTTGCAGGACGCAGTTTTTGTGGTATTACTATATGAGGAACCTGGGCACCACAGTCTTGTCTGCACCTGTGACTAGCGAGTACCCTGCATGGTGCCCAAGGTGTGCGTGGTGCAGGACTGATGAGACCTGCTTCAGCACTCGCTTAGGACATGCCCCACCTTCCTTAGGAGTTATGGTCCTCACAGCACAGGCTGTGGTCAGCCCAGCACACTGAAATGTTTGGGTGCCTAAGCAGGAGGCAGGCTCCTGTTGGGACTAGAGAGCAAGAAGAAAGTAGTGGGCCGGCTGCGGCAGGAGGATATCAAGTTCAAGTGACTTAGCCAGACCCTGTCTCAAAAAAGAAAAAGTGTAGGGATGTAGCTCAGTGTGAAGGCCCTGGGTTCAATCCCCAGAACCATCAGACAGACAGGCAGGCAGACAGAGCTCTGACTGTCCAGGAGGGCCTGCTACCACCTCAGGTGTGGGTTTATTCTCACACTGGAGGAGCTGCCCGGGTCTGGGCAGTTCCAGGTCAGGGCTGATGTCGCTGTTTGCCTGAGCCCCTCTGCAGCTACACCTCCCTCTTTTGTTTGGCGGTTCTCTCTTCCCCCTGACCTGCACACACTCTTACCCTAACCCTCATCTCTGCCCTTACTGTGACCCGTCATCTTACCAGACTCATCCCTCCTGGGCCCTTGCTGTCACAGCCCTGTCCTGTCAGAGTGGGACTGTATCTGAGTTTCCTGCCACATTGAGGGCTTCCTGTTGCAGGTGCCGCACCAGCTCAGGGCCAGGGAACTGTTTGCTGCTCCCAGGGACAGGCAGAGGCAGGCCTGCAGGATGGGCAGTGGCCGTGGGAGGGAGCAGAGGGAATGGCCCAGGCCAGAGGGTTTATGCCCACCTGCCTGGCCCGTGTTGTGCTAGGTGCTCACCCTGGGCCAGTAGGTACCTTGAGCTGGCTGGAAATGTGTGACTTTCTACCCCCTTGGGCCTCAGGGGCAACTAGAGAGCCTTGAATTCTCCGGGAACACCCTCCCTACCCCTCACTGGGCAGGGCTTTCACCCTCCACCCTCCATTCCAGGGCAGCTGGGTGTGGGACACTGGAAACATTTCTGTGTGGGACAAGGATTTTCCATTTCCTCTTTCTGAGCAAGGCCATCAGTAAATAACACTGTTCTCTGCCTGCCCCTGCTCAGTCCTGTGTGCCGGAGCCACAGGGCCAGGGCTAAGACCCCTTGCCTTTTCTTCTGCGGCAGCCCTCAGCAGGTCTGCCTGCAGTTCTCGCAACACAGCCTGCTGGGCCCGTGGGGCTGGAGCATCTCAGGCTGGCCAGACCCTCTGTGTTCTTCGTGCCTCAGCCTGCAGAGGCCTCTGTGAGCTCAGCAAGGCAGCCCTCAGTCGCAGTTTAAGGAACAGGAGAGACTAAAAGCTCAGGAAGGGCCAGATTCGGCCAGGGTCTCAGTCAGGTCACCCTGAGCTATTCAGGGGGCACCAGGGGCTGCTCTGTCCCAGGGTGTGTGGTGCATCTTTTAGGGGAAGAGGTAGGAAAATCATTTAAAGATTGGCCAGCTAGACTGACTCTGGCAGGTTGGGATGCCCACAGAGCTAGCTAGCATCCCTGAGTTCTTGGGCCAGCTCTGCCCTCTCATGTGTCGCTGTGGGGAAGTCACTGCCTCCTCTTCCTTTCAGTCCAGAGCTGTGTTCTTGCCCTGTGGTTAAGGGTACTCCCTCTCCTCGACCATCTGAAGCTCCCCAGCAAACTGCGGGTTCCTGTGACATTATTCAGGCAGACGGAGTGTGTCTCAAAGCCAGTGATGCGAAACCGAGGAACAGTGATCTCTCCCTGTTGTTTTCCTTACTACCTCCAGACCCAAATGCCTGCTGTTTGGGTAGAAGGCTGTGTCGCTCGCCAGGGGAGGTGGAAGGTGGCTCTGGGTAGAGGGCAGAGCCAGCGCCCCATACCTGTCTCCTCCTACTCAGCCCTTCGGTAAGAGCCTGCCCAGACTGCGGTTTGGTCTCTCGCTACAGAGAGAGCAGCCCCTGTGCTGCCCTGTGCTGGGCGCTCTTCTGCACGGTCCCCAGCCGGTGGACGGCCGACTGGCCATGGAACAGTTGTACAGAGATCGTGTGAGCCAGAGCCAGATCCCGCCCTCTGCCCTGCGGTCTGGGCGCTCCCGGACCACCACACCCACCCTCGTCTGTCCCGCAGTGTCTTTCCTCGGGAGCTGAAAGAGGTGTTTGCCTCCTGGCGACAAGAGTGCAGCAGCCGAGGCCGGCCCGACATCAGTGAGCGGCTCATCAGCGCCTCCCTCTTTCTTCGCTTCCTCTGCCCAGCCATCATGTCGCCCTCGCTCTTCAACCTGCTGCAGGAGTACCCCGACGACCGCACTGCGCGCACCCTCACGCTCATCGCCAAGGTCACCCAGAACCTGGCCAACTTCGCCAAGTGAGTGCCGCAGGCCGGGCAAGGGTGACAGGCCTGCTCTTGTCCCTGTCGCTCCCTCCCCTCTTTCAAAATAGCTCCTCCTCCTAGTAAAAGTGCCTGCCTTTCAGCGTGTTTCCTCATTTCAAAGGTGAGAAGGCAAGTTCCTTTCCTTTTGCTTTGAATTAACATCGTAAAGATTCTCCCATGTCCCTTAACATTCCTAATCTCAGTTTCAAAGTGAATAATGTTGCTCCAAGGGGAGCAGCCTGTGTTTTCTGTGTGTCCCCTGAGTGGCTGGGCACTCAGCTTGTTTCAGCCCATCTCAGGTTGATGCCGTCAGGAAGTCTTTGCTCAAAACATATCTGGTGTCTTTGGCTGCATTTTCAGAGCGGGTGGGTGGCAGTAGAAGGGCTGGGTCATGTTGTTGTTGTTCATTCACAAAGTGTGGACTGTGCCTGGTTCCAGGGCTGCCTCTGTGCTGGGCCTGACTGTGAAGAGATGAGTCAGCCCTGGCTCCAGCCCCGAAAAGCTTAGCACATTAGCCTGGAGGCCTGTGGGATAAACAACAAAGCAGTGGTCAAGACACACTCCAGTGTCTCAGGAGGACCCCAGGCTGCTGGAGACAAGACTGGGATGCTTCTGAGACAGCATGACCCTCAGCTGCATGTCAGGATGAGGCGTTCATCTGGCTCCAAGAAGGGAAGCAGGACAGAGGCTGGTGTGCCAGGGAGGCCTGTGGCACAGCAAAATCTGGAGCATCAAGTGCTAGGCCAGGAGAAGCTAGAGACAAGGCCCAAGAGGACAGCAAGGACTGAAGGTCACATTGGGTGTGGGGAGTCACCAAGAGTTTTAAACAGGGGAGCTGGTAGCTTTTATCTATTCTGTGTCCTGAATTTTTTTTTTTTTTTTTTTTAAGCTGGGGATTGAACTCAGGCCCTTGCGCTTGCTAGGCGAGTACTCTAACCACTTAGCTAAATCCCCAGCCTTGTATCCTGAAGAGACCTCCCGGTCAGGAAGGATGCAGAACTGGCAGCTGGGAGACCCAGGAAGAGAAGATGGCCATGTTTCCAGCAAAAATAGGGGGTGGGGGGAAGGAAGATGGTACAGGAGGCAGTGGCTGCAAGGGATGAGGTCAGGATGATTAGAAGATAGTCAGCAGGCCTTGCCACTGGGGTGTGAAGAAGAGGGAAGTGTTGACAAGTACCAGGCCTCTGGCTCCAGCATCTGGGTGGATGGTGGTGTGTGCACTTAGGAGTAGAGCATAAGTGCCATGTGCCACCGATGACTCCAGACTTGGCTGGGATGAGTAGGAGGGACTTCCAGGGGAGACCTGGAAGCTCAGCAGAGAGACCTGGGCCAAGCATGGGTCTGAGAATCATCTGTGCACCAGGCCTTGTAACTTGGAAGTAAGAGGAAGGAGGCTGCAACCAACAGATTAGTGGGATGCGGGAACATTCCAGGTCCTGTGAGTGGAGATCAGGAAGAGGGTCAGTGGTCTCGGCCTTGAAGAAGGATGGCTCTGGTCACAACAGACTCAATTCTTGAAGGGCAGGTGCTGTGGGAGTCAGCCACAGTGTGTGTGGGGATGGGGCCGAAGATGTTGACAGGTAGCTCAGACACTCAATTGTCTCATACTCTTTCTAGGTTTGGCAGCAAGGAAGAGTACATGTCATTCATGAACCAGTTCCTGGAGCATGAATGGACCAACATGCAGCGCTTCCTGTTGGAGATCTCCAACCCCGAGACCATCTCCAACACGGCTGGCTTTGAGGGCTACATTGACCTGGGCCGTGAACTCTCCAGCCTGCACTCGCTGCTCTGGGAGGCCATCAGCCAGCTGGAGCAGGTACCTGTGGCCGTGGGTCACAGGACGGGGCCCAAGGCCATTAAAGCTCACCCTGGCATTCTTCCTTCCAAAGTGGCCGTGAAGTCAGAGAGTTTGCCTGTGTGGTATACATCAGCCTGCCCGAGTGTCAGCAGCTTTGGGTTCCAACCCGGGCCCTTAGAATGCACCAGGGATCTCTGGGCTCCATTTTTTTTTTTTTTTTTTGGTGATGGGTGAGGGTTGCATTCCCTCACCAGCATTGGCTGGGGCTGTGCCTCATACACTCAGCCTCTGGTATCTGAGTTCCATATCTGAAGGCTTGCTCTTGCTCCCTTCCCAAATGCCTGTGAGTGTTGGGCTCTGTCACTAAAGATGTCCTTACTTTGGGTTTTGAAACCACTCAGATGGCAAATGTCAACAATGAAGATGCTGTACGCCCACGTGCAAACATTTCCAGGGATGAGGAGTAGCTCAGTGGTAGAGTTCTTATCTAGCACACCTGAGGCCGAAGGCTCAGTCCTTAGTACCTCAAAAACACAAAAACCTTTCTAGTCTTGCCCTCAGTTGATAAGGTTATTCCCTAAACACCTGGCATTGCTGCCGTCACCTGACCTGGGGTTTCATGGACACCCCCTAAGCTCCATGGCCTCAGCCCATGTGATGAGCAGTTTCTTGGCATTAAGGGATGGGCCTGCAAGGAACTACTTCTCAAATGTCCCTTGCTTTCCAGAGCTCCAGGGGACCACCTTGTAAAACCAGTTTATCCTGAAACTCAGTTAGAAGGTCTCTCTGCCCCTAGTCCCATCCTCTTTCCCTCCCAGTTCCAGTGGGAGGTGACCACTCAGAATAGTCTGGTGTGTAGCTTTCTGTACACACTTTTGTGTGTGTAGGTACACACACATGCAGACACAAACATGCAGTTCTCGTCATTTCTAGGTTTGTTTTCAGGTAAGAGTTTACTGTATACACTGCCATGTATATTTCTCACCCTTGTAGACCTCTTTGCACCTCAGTGTTCCCTGCACCACCTCTGCCCTTTTTAGCAGCCACACACTCTCCTATCACATGAACACAATTTATCTCACCAGTCCCCTGAGATGGACACTTGGGTTAGTCCCAGCTTTTCACTGAAGCCGCTCTTGGCAGTCACAGACAGTCAGTTTTGCTCATTCATATCCACTTGCCTTTGGCTGAGAAAAACATGGGAGGGAAAAATGGAAATGATGGCTAAGCCCTTCCCTTCCTCCAGTCCTAGCCCTGCCCTGCATCCTACACCAGTCACTCTCACTACCACCACTTACTGGGTCTCTATGTTTGTTACTGTCCTGTGGATCTCACAGCCAAGCAAGAAGTATGGAGGGTGATTGGCATTGTCACACAGGGGATAGAGTGCAAGAGGATTTGCCTAATTACTTCTGCAAGTCTGCCATGTTAACTACAAGTTTTCCTACTTTGCCTTCACCTATTTATACAAAGGATTTCATGTAAGAGCTCCCTGTGCTCACCTCCCCTTCTGCGCCATGTCTAAACCATGACAGCAAGCTTCAGAAGGGCCCAGGCACTGCTTGAGCAGTACCCAGTGGTGCTTGCTCTGCCTGGGCCATCCCCACTGGGACTCACATGTCACAGCAGGCCAGGCCCCACTCTACTTTATGGAGTAAGTAGTAGGAGAGGGCTGCCACAGAAGCCTCTTGGATAGGGAGGTGTAGGGTGCAAATTCTGGGATTCCAAGTGGGCTTTCCTGTCTAGGGGGAAATCGGGGTAGGATTTACTGGCATGGGGCTTGGGCTAGGTCATTATCTCTCCCTGTGGCCTTGTACCTCTGTCCAGAAATACCCAGTGAGTAACAAATACAGATTACAGATCACTGGGCTAGATCCAGTGCTAGATCTGCCAGATCTGGCTGGTGGGGGCCAACAGTCTGCATTTCTGACAGGCTCGTCGGTGGTTTTGAACCACTGTGGCTACAGCACTCTTAGCCTCCTCAACTGACCCAGTAGGTCACACCTGCCTTGTGCTGTGTCTTTGCAGAATATTGTATCCAAACTGGGACCTCTGCCTCGGATCCTGAGGGATGTCCACACAGCACTGAGCACCCCAGGAAGTGGGCCACTCCCGGGCACCAACGATCTGGCCTCCACACCGGGCTCTGGCAGCAGCAGCATCTCTGCTGGGCTGCAGAAGATGGTGATCGAGAATGATCTCTCTGGGTAAGAGCTGCCAGGTGTGCTGGGTGTAGTGGGTGCAGTACAGCCAAGGTGGCCTAGACACAGCCCACCCATAGTCTCAGATAGGGCAGAAGACACACATAAGCATTTATGAAACAAGCCTGCTGAGCCTCAAAGATGTGTGGTTCGGGCCCTAAGCAATGCACTTCCATTTGGGAAAAATCAGGGAAGGCGTTCTGCTTTTGAGCTTTCTAGGAAAAGTAGTGTTTCTGCTTGGGAAAGGCCTTCTAGGTAAAGGGCCGAGTACAAGCAGAGGCCTGGAGAAAGCCTGTGTTCAGGGCCAGGTCCCAGGCACCTCCAGAACTTCGAGATTGCTTGTCCTTGTTGAGAATGCCCGCTTTTATTTCCTGGGTCTGTAGGAGTTCAGGTGACTGCCAGGCTTCGTGTCTGATAGCCGGAGAACACAGAGGTGCTGAACCCAGCCTCTCTGAGCCTGCAGCCCCAGGCCCAGCCTGCTCATCATGCATAACACATGCACTATGGAGGAGGGGGCAGGTACTCTAGAAGGTTTAAGTCAAAACGGAGGCATTTTCTTAGGAAATTTGGAGTTTATGTAGAACCATTTATGCTCCACTCCCCACCCCCACCCCCAAACCCACCGTGGCTCTCCTTAGATCAGCTTGTGCGGATGGGGTAGAACAGCACAGTGGGAATTGTGATCTCAGTCCAAGATGGGTGTGGGGTAGCTTTGAAGCAGAGGAGGGCGTTGAGAGTGGATCCTGTGTGATGTGGTACCCAAGGAGGCTGTGGGGCCCATCTCTCTGAACGCTGTGTTGGGCTTCTGCTCACTTAACCTGTCAGTTGAGGCAGAGCAGAGGCGTAAGGCAGAGTTCAGGCAGGGATGCACCGCAGAGGCTATGAGGGGGCCAAGAGTATGAGACCTGACTGGGTGTGCGGCACGGGTGCTCAGACTGTGCTGGTCTCGGTTTCTCCTGGCTGCATCTGCAATCGCTCTTCCCAGCTCTTCCCTGCCACAGTACTTTGGTCCCAGGTGTCTGCAGCTGTCCTATCTCAGGCCTCAGTGTCTACCCTCTCTGAGGCAAGCTGACCATGATCCCCAATTTGAGGCCACACCAGACTGCCTGTGTCAAGCACTACTTCATTGCTGCCTTTCACCCACCCAGCTCTGTTCCCCCCTAAATTCTTCCTTCTGCAGCCTAGCTGGCCCCTCCACAGTTGTGCTTGGCCTCTGGGGAGGGTCAGACAGGTGTAGAGCTGGAGAGACCAGGGAGTATGGTAGACTGAAGGAGGGTGCAGCCTTCTGCGCAGGTTCAGACCTATCCACCTGCCTCCTGCCCTTTAATAGATCCTCCTCTGATTCCATTTTTCCCAGAATACCAGCCCCCGCCTGCCATTCAAATTGGGATTGGTGGCAGGAGGTTAGGCAGGCGGAGGTTTTAGCAGGCCCCCACATGGGCTATCATTCGGATCAGGAACAAGAGGGAAGAGACAGGGAGCCCCTGTGACTTTGAAATTAGGATTGGGAGTGCAGGCCCTGTGGATAGTAGAGCTACTGAGCTGAGGGCTTGGGTTTAGCTGCAAGGAGTTTCCAGAACACGCCGGGGCCCAGCACCCATTGCCCCAGGGTGCAGCTGAGCAGGGAAGGGGCCTGCCAGGAAGCTGGCCTGGAATAGCAGAGCTGGCCTCTAGAGGTTCTGCGCGGGAGCAGCCGTCTCAGCCACTGGTCCCTGGAACGCTCCCCCTTCTGCCTCCCCAGCCCTGGCTCGGGCTGCCAGGCCCTGACAGGTTGGCAGGTGCTGTTGGTGTGGACCCCTGTGGCTGCTCTCACAGTTCTTCTCTTCCCCTTTTTTCCCTGTGTGTGCTTGTCTCCCTGCAGTCTGATAGATTTCACCCGGTTACCGTCTCCAACCCCCGAAAACAAGGACTTGTTTTTTGTCACAAGGTCCTCCGGGGTCCAGCCCTCACCTGCCCGCAGCTCAAGCTACTCGGAAGCCAACGAGCCTGATCTCCAGATGGCCAACGGCGGCAAGAGCCTGTCCATGGTGGACCTCCAAGATGCCCGTGCACTGGATGGGGAGGCGGGCTCCCCAGCGGGCCCTGACGTCCTTCCCCCTGACGGGCAGGCACCTGCAGCTCAGCTGGTGGCCGGGTGGCCATCCCGGGCAGCGCCAGTGAGCCTGGCAGGGCTGGCCACCGTGCGGCGGGCAGGCCAGACACCAACCACACCGGGCACCTCCGAGGGCGCACCAGGCCGGCCCCAGCTGTTGGCACCACTCTCCTTCCAGAACCCTGTGTACCAGATGGCGGCTGGCCTGCCACTGTCGCCCCGTGGCCTTGGCGACTCAGGCTCTGAGGGCCATAGCTCCCTAAGCTCCCACAGCAACAGTGAAGAGCTGGCAGCCGCTGCCAAGCTGGGAAGCTTTAGCACTGCTGCAGAGGAGCTGGCACGGCGGCCTGGTGAGCTGGCGCGGCGGCAGATGTCACTGACTGAGAAGGGTGGGCAGCCTACGGTGCCACGGCAGAACAGCGCTGGTCCCCAGCGGAGGATCGACCAGCCACCACCGCCACCACCGCCACCACCTCCCGCTCCCCGAGGTCGGACGCCCCCAACCCTGCTGAGCACTCTACAGTACCCACGACCCTCAAGCGGAACCCTGGCGTCAGCATCGCCTGACTGGGCTGGCCCTGGGGCTCGGCTACGGCAGCAGTCCTCCTCCTCCAAAGGGGACAGCCCAGAGCTGAAGCCACGCACAGCGCACAAGCAGGTGAGTGCTGCGGGTCAGTGGGCAGGGTGGGGCTCTTGGCACGTGGGTGTCATACCCCATGTCACGCTCCTTCTCGGTCATGTCACCTCACCCACACCCAGCTTCCATCCCATGCTGAGTGATGCTGTGACCACCCCATCTACTGGCTTGCCACACGTACTACCCTCCCCACTGGGAACCAGAGATACTGTGGCCTTAAGAAACACCAGTGACCTCTGCCAGTTCCAAGGACAGCCTGGGGTCAGGGAACAAGGAGTAGGGGGTCCATTCATTTCCAGTTCCTTGCCTGGTAAAGCCCCTGCCAGAGCCTGCGTCTGCCTGACCCTCTTGGCCAAACACTCACCCAGGCTGAGCTGGCCCCAGGCGCAGCTGCCAGGAGTGTGGGCAATCCTTGCCACTAAAGACTGCCGGCAGGACAGGGGTGGTTGTGATTTGGTTGTCTGTGCAGCCCAGCACTGGCCTGTGAGCCCCGCCTGCCATGGCGCCCTCAATGGCAGCAGAGTGTGGTGCGAAGATGCGTCCTCAGCTGTCGACTGCCTCTGGCTGCCATCAGGGAGAGAGATCTTCCCACAGAGGTGCTCAGGCAGCTGGAGGTCCCCTCTCTTGCCACTGTCCTCCAACCCCTTGTTCCTGTGACTCGCCCGGTACCAGTCCCTCCGCTGTCCTCCCCACGGTGCCTCCCTGTAGCCCCTCACAGTTGTGTTTCATCGTAGGGCCCTTCGCCCGTGAGCCCCAATGCCCTGGACCGCACAGCCGCTTGGCTCTTGACCATGAATGCGCAGTTGTTAGAAGACGAGGGCCTGGGCCCAGATCCCCCCCACAGGGACAGGCTCAGGAGTAAGGAGGAGCTCAGCCAAGCAGAAAAGGTAAAGCTGGACCTGGGCAGGGAGGGCAGGCGGGGCTGCTGGGTCCTGCCAATGGCCAGGAGCCGGAAGGAGAGCATCGAGAGGGACGTAGTTTAGATCTGAGGTTTCTAGTACAGGCTGCACATCAGAGTCACTGAGAAATGGTATCGGGTCCAAACTCCAGGGACCTGATGGTCAAAGCTGAGAGAACTCCTTAGCCTGGCTACTGCTGAGCTGCTCAGTATCTGGGGCTCAAGGCCTAGTGCCAAGTGAGAGCCTTCCTGAATGAAGAGGCAGAGGCACAGGTCCCCAGGACAGCTGGGAGAGCCACCCCTGGCCCAGGCCCTCTTCCCTCCCAGTTGGTGCCTGCCCAGGGCCTGCCTCTTATCAGTGCCAGTCTCCACCAGGGTCTGGGGAATGAAGAGCAATTACCAAGATGGGGGTGGAGTCAGATTGCCATCAGGATGTTTTCTAAACCTCCCCACATGTACCTCCAGCATTCACTGGGACCTTTGAACACTTGGACTGTCCTCCCACATCTCCCAGTGTGGTGGCTACCTGGGATCTGTGGGTTGTCCTGGTCCTCTGGGAGCCTGGAGACCAGGTCGATAGAGGAGCCAGTGCAAGGCTCCCCAGAAAGAGAGCCACTTCCCCACTCACTCTGGTGCTCTCACCCCGGGAGAGCCTGTAGCGGCTCTCAAATGGGCCACAGGGCAGGGTGGCAGTGCTCCCTCCCTGGTCCCAGGTGCAGTCCATCTCCACGCTGCATTCGCCAACTTCCACCACCTCTCAGCCCACCACATCCACCTGCTTTCTCCACAGTTACATGAAGGGACCAGGGGGCGTGACCCACAGTGCTCCTAGAGCTGGAGTCTGGTGGGAAACAAGGGAGCCTCACCCAGGCTCTGCCTCCTGTAGCCCCATGTCCTCAGGTGTCTGGCCTCTCTTGTTTTCTGGGCCACCCCCGCCTCCCTCTGGCCCAAGCAGCTTCCTGGTGCGGTTCCTCTTGCCCACTTGTGCCTCCCTTCTCCTGAGAGGCTGAGTCAGATCTGGAGAGCCCAGACCACCTTGCTTCTCACCTCTCTGCTGTCCTGTCCCCATCCCCAAGCCACCACCACTCCAAGTCCCATGATGTTAGGGTCAGGAAGAGGTAGAGAGTCGCTCCATGTGACTTGGTCACCTCATCTGGGCCTTATTTCCCCTCCACAGAGCCCCCACAGCTTGGTACTATCAGCTTGGCACCTTTGTTTATTTTGAAAAGTTCAAGGCCCTCCTTCCTGAGCTTTGAGTTTGGGTCTTTGTCCCCTTGTGGCCGAGTGGAGAGATGCTGTGCAGGGACAGGCTGGAGTCTCGCCCTAGCTGCTGGGCCATTCCCCGTCAGGCTCCCTTCCACTCAGTGCCCCACACAAGCTGATGGGCTGTGCTCTCTGTTCGGGCGCGGTGCCTGTGGCACGCTGCCCTCCTGGCAGGACCTGGCGGTGCTGCAGGACAAGCTGCGAATCTCTACCAAGAAGCTGGAAGAGTATGAGACCCTGTTCAAGTGCCAGGAGGAGACGACGCAGAAGCTGGTGCTGGAGTACCAGGCGCGGCTGGAGGAGGGTGAGGAGCGGCTGCGGCGGCAGCAAGAGGACAAGGACATCCAGATGAAGGGCATCATCAGCAGGTGAGGCAGCCTGTCCCCTGCCCGCAAGGCTCCTGGCCTAGGGCGTGGCTGGCCCTCTGAAGGAGAGCAGGGAAGCCGAAGTCGCAGGCGGTGGGATGGCAAGCGCAGGCCTTGAGTGCAGGTTGCTAACTGTAGGATGCAGAGTTGTGTCTGTTCTCTAAACGGCACGTGCCCTCCTGGATTCAGTGGATAACTCAACACATTTACTTCTGCTAACCAATCCTGGTATTTCCACCCCAGCCTACAGGTCAGTTTGGTTAATAGTGTCGTTCAGGTCCTCTGTATCCTCACTCCTTTTGCTGTCCGCTTTTTTATTGTTGTTGTCAGTTATTGAGGAAAAGATTTTGAGCTGTCTAATCATAATTATGAATTCTTTTATTTCTCCTTTCTTCATTTCTGTTGGTTTTTGCCTTACTTGCCCTGAAGTTGTATTCTTAGGTCACTATATATTTAGGATTATTATGCACTAATAATGAGGTGACCCCTTTAACATTATAAATACATTTTTTCTTCTGTTTTGAAGTAGTGGGGATTGAATCCAGGGCCTTCTCACTGAACTACCTCCCCGGACCTTTTCAAAATTTTTTATTTTGAGACAGGTGGGTTTGACCTTGAGATCTTTTGGCCTTAGCATCCCAGAGTGCTGGGATTACAAGCATGTGTTCCCACACCTGGCTAAACTTTCTTTATCCCTTATATATTCCTTGCTCAGAAATTTGTGGTGTCTGTTATGAACATAGTCACCCCAATTTTCTTTTGAGTTAGTGTGGTATATCCTTTTCCATCCTTATATTTTTAACCAGTTATCTTAGTCCATTCAAACTGCTACAACAGCATACCTTAGACTGGCTATTTATATGCAGCAGGAGTTTACTGCTTATAGTTCTGAAGGCTAGGTGTGCAAGACTACCAGATACTGATTAGTGTCTGGTGAGCACCTTCTCTTATAGATGCTCGTGTAAGGACCATTGCTGTGTCCTTACATGGCAGAGGGTGAGCAGGCTCCTTCTGGCCTCTTCTATAAGGGCACTCATCCCATTCCTGAGGACAGGCCTGCTGACCTACCTACCTGCTAGCACCCCACCTGTTAATACTATCACTTTGAGGTTTAGGTTTCAATGTATAAATTTGCCAGGGAACACAGACATTCAGACCTGACAGCACCCATATGTGTATGGAGAGAGTTTCCTATATAGGTACCTTGTGGTGTCTGCTTTTTATTCAGTCTAATAATTTTTGCCTTTTATTTGGAGTATTTAGACCATTTGCATTTAATGTAGTTATCAGTATGATTTTATTTAAATCTGTTTTTCTATTTGTTTGCCATTTGTAGCACCTCTTTTTTTTCCTGCCTTGTTTGGGATGGAATATTTCCTGATTCCGTTGTATCGCCTTTCTTGGCTTGCTAGCTCTATCTCCCTGGCGCTCTAGGGCGGGGGCTGGCAGGCTTCCCCTCGCAGGCCAGATAATAAGAGTCTGGCTTTGCTCACTGTGCCGTCTTGCTGTAGTGTTTCGACTTGGCTGTTACAGCTGCACTGTTTGTATGGTATCTGCTATACAAAAGCAGGCAGTGGGCTCAATTTGGCCCTCACCCTCAGTCTGTAATGACAGGGACCGTGTCATTCTCTTGATTTCCTATACTTATTGTGTCTTTTTTCTGGCTGTGTTGAAGATATTTTTCTCAGGAGGGGCTATAGCCTAGTGGTGGAGCACTTGCCTAGCATGCACAAGGCCTTGGGTTTGATCCCCAGCACTACACAAATAAATGATCTTCGTCACTGTCACTAGTCTGATTATGGCTTACCTTGTTGAGGTTTTCTTTGTGTTTCTTGGATTTGCAGATATGTGATCCTGTGTACCTTGTTTCTTTTTCTGGGTCCCATAACCTCTGTGTTAAGCTGCTTATATTGTCCCTTATCTGACTGATGCGCTGTTGTTTTCCTTTTTTCATTTTTTTCTGTGCTTTATCTTTCAATCCTTTCTTCAAGTTTGCTACTTATTTCATCTTACCTTCTAGTTTTCACATCAGATATTGTATTTTTTACCTCTAGAGTTTCATTGTGGCTTAAATCCCATCCACTATTTTCTCATCTTCCTTGTATTTTCTTGAACATGTAGAATGTATGTATAGTAGTTATTTTAATACACTTGCCTGTTAATGCTGTCGTCTGTGACATTTGAGTTTGTTTATACTGAGAAGTTTTTCTCCTGGCTGTAGATTGTATTTTCCTGCCTCTCTGTATACTTGGTAATTTTGCCAGATGTGTGAATTTTACAATTAGGTTCTGAATGTTTTTGTGTTGGTTTAAATATGTTTGAAATCTGTTCTGGGATACAGTGAGGCTGCTTGGAATCAGCGTGGTCCTTTCAAGGTTCACTTTGAAGCTTCGTTAGGGTGAGGCCTGTAGAGCTGTAGTCTCGGCCTACTTTGGCTGCACCACTGAGGCAGTTTCCTCTGGGGTTCCCCCTGATGCCCCGCACCAGTGTGCCTTTCCACTCTGGCCGGTAAGAAGAACATGACATATTCCTGGGATTGTTCTGCATACTTTTTTTCAGTGGTTCTTGCCCAGCCTGCTGGTGTTTTTTCACATGCATACAGATCTGTATTATAATCCATCCAAAGGCTTGGGGACCCTCCTGCAAAATAGCGTCTATTGTCTCTGCACTGTGCTCCTTCCCGCAGACTGCACTGGGACATTCCTGGGCTCCCCGGGTGCTCGGCGCTTCGAGGCTGCCTTTGCCTCTTCTGCTCCTGGGCTCAGCTCACCTTGTAGGTTTCTCTCTCTTAGGCGTCATTGCACCATGCTGCCTGACTAGTGTGTGAAAACTGTTGTTTCAGGGATTGTCTCCAGTTTTCTAGTTTGACTGCTTGTTTTCAAGGCAGGAGTGTAAATCCAACCTATCTGAGCCCGACTTCTGACAGGCTTTTCTTACCTTCCTGGTGTGGAGACCTCCTTGGCACGGCTCACACTCTTCCTCCTGGCCAGCACTGCTGACCCCTGTGCACCAATGAGAGCAGACTGGGCTGGAGGAGGCGGGAGGGTCAGGCGGAAATGAGGCCTGAGAAGCAGACAGCCTTCTCCGAGGCAAGTGTGGTGAGCAAGTGAGCAACTGAGGCTGAGGCTGGCGCCTAGGGAACCTTTACAGCCTGGGGCAGGCGAGACTGGTTGTTCACAGAGCAGGCCTGGGAGACAGGCAGACCCAAAGTGAGTGGGAGTGGAAGGCCCTGATGACCCAGAGGGGAGCCACCTCAGAGTCTGGCAAAAGGGGGCCAGAGGGCCCCAGGGAAGGAGTGGATGGCCTGAGCCGCATATCTACAGAGGGCTGCTCCTCCCCACCTCTGCTCATCCCGCCTGCACACCGCACTCCCCCAGGAGCGGTAGCTGCTCCCCGCCCGCTGCACCCAGGATCTGAGCTCCCACTAGTTCAGCAGCCATGCAGGGTGCAGTTAGGCACCTGCATGTGGCATCCTTTATGCCCGGGAGCTGGAGGAGACAGTCTGGGCATTACTTACCTCAGTACCGGGCCGGGGGCCAGCAGAGAGCCCAAGCAACCTCAGTGAATATGAGCACAAATGGAGGAGGTTTTAGAGCCTTTCAGGACCTTTGCCTTCCCTCTGCACCCTGTGTCCTACGACGTAGTGCCATCTACCTCACTTGGCATGGTGGCCATCTCACCTCCACCCCACCTACCTGGGTTGTTGAAAGAACACCAGGAAGGGGACAGCCCCAGGGCTGTCCGGAGATTGGGGAGCAGAGCTGGGGGTGGAGGGTGGAAGTAAGGAAGGAGCAGGCTCAGATGTGTCTGTTGCTGTGGGCAGCTGGGGTCCTCTGCCCAGCAAGTGGGGGAGGGGGCTCTCCTTGTATGTCCCCTCCATGCAGGTGCAGAGGGGCTCTCACAAGCCCACCCCTTCCCTGTGTGCTCCCCGCAGTGCCAGGCTGACCTTCCTTGTCTCTGGTCATAGGTTGATGTCCGTGGAAGAGGAGCTGAAGAAGGACCATGCAGAGATGCAAGCAGCTGTTGACTCCAAGCAGAAGATCATCGATGCCCAGGTGGGGTCAGGGCTCTGGCCCTTTGGTGGGCCACAGGTATTAGAGGACCTGGGAAGGACTGGCTTTGGTATGACTTTCTCAGTCACACCTCATTGCAGAAGCTGAGGAGGTCTCTGCTGAGAAGTCAGACCTATGGGCTTAGACACCACAGCTTAAGAGCACACACTTCCCTGTGGGAGAACAGGCTGGGTATTGTCTTTCCTGAGAATGCTGAGGAGGAAGTGGAAGCTGCTGGCAGGAGTGGACAGGGCCAGGGGCTGGACAGCCAGCCGGGCAGAAGCAGCAAGGGGCTCTCGTTCAGTGTTATGGCATGCAGGGGACTTGAGCCCTGAGGTTCTGTGCTTAGGGCTGCACCCCCTTCCCATCAGGCACCCAGGAGTAGGCCAGGCCTTACTCTGCTCAGACTGGAAACTGCACAGACAAGGGGCTGTGGCCTCTACTGGTGGCACATGTGCATACCAGCAAAATTGGCCCATCCACAGGGCCTCAGGTAGCTAATAGACGGCACCACTAGCGCTGCTGTTTTTAGCGATGAAAAGCAGGCTATGAGGTCTTAGCTCTGATTGTACCAGCCTCCTCCCTGGACAGCTGGCTGTTCCTCGGCCTGGTATCATCCCATGCTGTGCGCACTGTGCCCTGGTCCCACCTCTGCCCAGCCAGTGCTTCTCGTAGACCCCATGGCCTCAGGAGGAAGGTCCTCTTGCAGCCCTGGAGCCCACCGTGTATCCCATTGATGCCCTCCTTGCCCACAGGAGAAGCGCATCGCCTCCCTGGATGCCGCCAATGCCCGCCTCATGAGCGCCTTGACGCAGCTGAAAGAGAGGTACAGCATGCAAGCCCGTAACGGCATCTCCCCCACCAACCCCACCAAATTGCAAATTACTGAGAACGGCGAGTTCAGAAACAGCAGCAATTGTTAACCTGCCCAAGGAGAGGGGGTCCGTGTGGCCCAGGGCAGGGTCTCGGCAGGAGAGGCACCCCACAGTCGCAGCCCCAGCACGGGTGGCCAGAGGCCGAGGTGCTCCCCTTCCCCGCCCGCTGTCCGCTGTCCACTGTCCAGGAGGCGGCTGCAGAGTGAGCTGGAGAGACTGCTGCAGCAGCACGGGGCGGGCAGCCGGCATGCCCTGCTCCTCCACCCAGGAAGCGTGCGTGTGGTGCGGGCAGAAGAGACTGCACACTGGGGAGTGGGCAGCCCGGTGGGAGTGAGGAGGGCCCGCCACACTCATGACTTTGGTCGTTGAATTTGGTGTGTCACCTCTTGCTCCTTGACCTGGCCAAGTGCATGTACCCCCTCCTTGTTGGGGAGGCAGCTGCCTGGAGAGTTCATGGGTAGGGGTCGGGGCCACTTCTGTGGCTTCCCCTGGTCTCCGGGGCTGGAAGCTGGTGGGTGGTTGGTGTGCAGGAGACTGTGGCAGGACACGAAGGCAGGGTTCTGCATTTCCTGCCCTGAGTCCTGCTCTGCATGCAGCCCACTGGAGCATTCTGGCTGTGAGGAACTGAGGTTCGCCTGCCCCTACAACTGTGCCGGCCTCATCCCTCCACCTCCTTCCCTTCCTTCCTTGCATTGCCAGATAAACCAGTGAGGAACGTGGCTTTTCTCCTCACCCCTCAACCTGTAGGGAGGCCCAAATCCTCCCACACTTGCCACCTGGACCCTGCTGACAGTATGGGGCTCCCAGAGCCAAAAAGCTGGGCAGAGCCGGCCAGGGCGCACTGTGCATTGTAGCTGCCTGTTCCAGGGCCCAGTGCATCCAGGGCACAGTGGCCCTGTGGGGAATGGCCAGCTGGTGCTCACCCTAAAGAGGTGATGTTTCCTGTGATGGTTTAAAAGAAAAATTCTGTCACCCACAGGCCCTGAGAAGGTGGATAACTGTGATTTTTTTTCCTTTCACAGTATGCATTAGAAACAAAAGCCCGCTTGCTCGCTTGCTGGAACACAGGGGCCTTTTAAATTGAGCGTGCGCACTGCATGGGAAATAGCGGCCCTGGAGGATGTTAGACTTGCTCCCTCTCCAAGACAGCAGCAGCCTGCACCAGGCCCCGTGTGTGCAGCCGCCTCCTCCTCACCCTTCCCGGCCCCCAGCCAAGGACCAGGCGCTGCAGACAGGGGAGGGGCATCCCCCACAGCTGGGGCTGACTTTCCTCAGCTCTAGGCTATTTCGTAGCATATCTGCCCCTCCCCCCTTGCGGGACCTAGATGGGCAGGAGCTTGGGTCTCTCCCAGCCCCCTCTAGTTCCATGCCCTACAGATTCCAAGCCCTGGGCCTCGCTCGCCTAGGCCAGGAGCTAGGGCCTTTCTTTGCCCAGGGAGCAGCGCCAGGGCCCGGTGAGCTGCAAGAGCTGCCCCCTGTACCCCTGGGGCTAGCAGGTGCCAGAGTCCCCCCACCAGGAAGGGTGGAAGTGCTGGAAGGGAGGCCCCAAGCCACACTGCACCCCATCTTGGGCCTATGGGCAGGTAATGGCAGCTGCTCTGTGAAGGGCTTTTAGATGTAGCCTATAGTCCAGTTAGGCTAGAGGCAGGAGCTGGTTGGGGAACCTGGGCCACCACAGGTCAGAGGCCTCAGGAAGGAAGGAGGTGGGGCTGGGGCCCTGCTACCACCACCTCCCCGTCCCTGCTCCTGTCCTCCCCTTCCACCTGTGTGTTCAGACCAGGTAGCCGCAAAGGCAGGGCCTGGCTGCAGTTGTTTCCTCCTCTGGTCTGGGGTTATCCTCCCACAGACCTGGGAGCCCTGCTCCTCCCTGCCCACCCGCCACACTGATGCCTGGTAGAGCGACCTCGGACTGAGCGCCTCTTAGCAATACGGGGAGGTCCTCAGGGCCTGGATGGGAGAGTGTGGGGACCAGCCACTGCAGTGGTGCTGGCTGCCCTCGGTGGGGGTTGTGAGCTCTCAGGCCGAGAGCCTTATTTACCTAGTGCAAAAACTGTAAAAGTGTACAGACTCTTCACAGATTTTTATCTTAATTGCAAGTCTGACGATTTTTGTAAATGTTCTTGGTGTTTGACTGTAATGTAACTATTTCATCCAAGGGTTGTACATAGTCCTTTAGTCCTGGTGCTGCGAGGGCTGGCTGGGACCACTGCTCTCCCGACGGTTTGTATTGTAGTTTGTAGTCTAGAGGATGGTACTGGGCAAGACAAAAAGCACTGGGATCTGCGTGTTTGTGTCTTTCCCTGCCTGTGGCATTTATTTGTTGGCTTGACTGCGTGCCGTCCAGGTGGAGGCAGGGCCAATAAAGAGGGTGCCTGCCCAAGGCCACAGAGATACTGCGTCCCCAGGACTGGGCCCTGCCCGCTGCAGGTTGCCACAGCTCCGTGAGGGAGGGACAGTCCCTGCTCAGGGAACACCAAGCCCAGGGCCCCATGGCCACTAAGACCCAGACTCTGCTGGAGAAAGCTGCCCCCTGCCCTTGCCAACACAGAATCCTGACTGTTTTTGCTCAGCTTATATGTTCAGGGTAAAGGAAACTGCCAAACTTCCATTTGAAGACTTTCCGACTGCCGGGAAGGAGGGGTGGGGATCCAGGGCCAGACCTCTACACAGACCCCTCCCCCTAGAGCACCTGCCCTGAGGGACTCTGCTCCCTCGCACCTGTCCATCTGCAGGAGCCATACTGTCCAGGGAAACAGCCCCTCTTTTCTACACACTCGGCAACAAAGCCACCCTAGCCCCCTACCGCGTCCCAGCTCCCCCCTTTTGTAAGTATGTGAAAAGGAAAAATGCAAACGTTGGGGTTTGACTGGAGCTCCTCCCTCCAGCCATGACTTTTAACCATGTAATAATGTACAGAGAAAGTTGTTGGTGTTCTAAGACTGTGTGGCTGTGCAATTTCTGTACATTTGCAATTAGAAATATTAAAGATTTATTTAGCTATTTTAAGTCTGACTCGCCTCTCCATTAAACTGTGTCTTGGATGATTTTATAAGGGTGACTCCGAGTCCTGGCCGATCCTGTTTTTTACCAAGGGGCCCCATGTGTGGGTCACCCTGGCAGAGCTGTTCGAAGGGCTGGCCTGGGATTGTCCTCCTCCTGGTTGGAGCCTCCTCCAGGGAGTGCAGCAGACGATCCCTTAAAGACAATCCCCCGGCTCCCGTGCCTGACAGTGAGGTCTCTGCTGCTACTGCGAACTCCTGGGAGAGTCAGTGGCGGGCACCAGGTCAGCCACTGAGGTGAGGCTCTGAGGGAAGAGATCAGACAAGAGTTGGTCCAGGGTCACCCGCAAGTCATGCCTGAGCTGGACTAAACATTTCCGACCCCCTGGAAAGGCCAGCTGATAGAAACCAGAGACCCCTGCAAGGCGGAGGCCGAGGCCCTGTTTGGGAGCAGCCCAGCCCCCGGGGTCCTTCACCTGCACTCGCTGCAGCAGGGGCCTTGCAGCCCCGTGTCTTAGCTACTGTTCTCTCATTGCTGAGACAGAATATCCGATGCCCAAAGTTAAGGATTCAGCTCACGGTTTGTAGAGGTTTCACTCCACAATCGGCTGGATGCCAGACATGCAGAAGGCAGCAAGGTAAGCAAGGCACCTGCAAGCCTCTTTCTGTTCCTTATATTTTATCCAGGGTGCTGGGATCAGGGCGGTGCCAAACCAATCAGTGGATCGATTTAGTGATCACACGCCCTTGATCCCAGCATCACACACTTTAGATCCAGCCACCTCTGAAAAGGCCCCACCTATGACTACATGAGACTTGGGGGGGACATCTCCGCACAAGCCATAACATCCCAGTCCCGCTCACTCTTCGTTAGCTTCTTGGGGGTCCCATGTTTTAAGGCATTGTGCCCCCAAGGGTGAGCACAGCTCGCAAGAGTCTGGCTCCAGTAGGGCAAGGTCAGGCCCTTCCCATACCGTCAGAAACAGACACACATGGCGAAGGTTCTGCCAGGGGCAGGGATGTGTGGACTCAAATCGCTATTTGAAGCCCTGGACCTGTCTTCTACACAAGGACTCGATCCAGCTGGAGTCTTGAGCCCTGATGTCCAGCATCTGGGATAAGCCCCAGGTTAGCCCCCGGGCTTCCATCTCTGCACATGCTGCCCACGGGAGGCGAGGTGCAGTGGAGCCTTGGTCCACCCTCACCAGCCTGTCCTTGCGTCCCGGGTGACCACAGCCACTCTGCCAGCACCCCGGCCTTTCCTGTGAAGACCCCCCCTCCACTCCAACCAGCTGCTCTCAGCCGCTGTCACACACAGCTTGGAACCAGCCACTGGCCCTTCCCCTTCCTCAAGCCTTTCTCTCCAGCAGCCCCTCCTTGTCAGGCCCGTGGTGTCCTTGCTACCTTCCCCACCACGCCCAGGCCCTGTGTCCCTCCAGGTCCTCTCTCAGCAGCATCCTTGGAGCACATCAGCCCTGGATCCAGTCCACACCTGAGCACTGTGGGAAAAAACAAAAATAATGCCCCAGTTCACACCATGCTCCTCTGAAATTCTTTCTCCGTTTTCTACCTTTTTAATCCAGACTTAGACCCCTCAGGTCTCCCAGGCAGCCAGCTTGCCCTCCTGAGAGCCAGGCATCCTTCCGTGTGACTGACCTTCTCAGGCCCACACCAGCCTGGCCACCCCAGCCCTCCCCTTCCCAGGCAGCCCCTAGCAGGTCCCTACACCCTTGGCTGGAGCTGCCTCGATCCCTCTTGGGCCTTCAGCTTCTCTGTGTCCTTTGCCCCTTCCTGCTTTTCCCATCTAGTCCTAAAGTGCTCCTCTCTGCCCCACGCTGTGTTATCCTCTCCCTTCAGCCAGGTTTCTTACTGTGCCCCATCTGCAGGTACCTACTGTCTCCACACCCTTATCTCCCTCTAACCCAGCCCGTCAAAACCTGGCTTTACCTCCCACCCTGACCCCTCATGGCCAAGCCTGTGGCCCCTCTGTGCCTCTGTACTGCTGTCCCCCATGCGGGTGACCAGGGCATGTCATCCCTCTGTTGGGGCCATTGCCACACAAGTGACACAGAACTCAAGGAAATCACAGTGAACGGGAAGGCCTGGTGGCTGGTTCCAGGCTGTGGGTGACAGCGGCTGGGAGTAGCTGGTTGGAGTGGACGGGGGGTCCTCACAGGACAGGCCGGGGTGCTGGAAGAGTGGCTGTGGGCACCCGGGACGCAAGGGCAGGCTGGTGAGGGTGGACCAAGGCTCCGCTGCACCTTGCCTCCCGTGGGCAGCATGGGCGGGGGAATCATTTCCTAGACGGAGGGCGTTTATAATCAAGGTCAAAAGGCCACGAACCTCTGTGGATAAGAGCAGTGAACACAAAGCAAAAAGTGCTGAAAACAAAGGAAAAACCGACTAATGATTGAATTTGAGACTAACACCCTCAGCATTAATTTATTACAGAGCAAGGACGCAGAAAAAATACCCAACAACTTAGAGGATTTTAATGAATAATAAGGTTTAATAAACAGGGATATATCCAGTTCCAAGAGAACACATCTTTTCTGATTGTAACTTGGGGCGTTGCCTAAAGGTGGCTATACGCTAAGGTAAGGTAACCTCAGCCCGCAGCCCAGAGGACCAGTTCAGGCCACAGCCTGGGCCTCCAAATAGTGACCCTGAAGATTGGTAATAAATGATAAATTTAAAAAGTCGGAGAGTTTCAAAAAGAAATACTGAACCAACAGAATTAGACTTAAAAGAAATTAGTCTTCTAATTAAACAAGGTTTATTGACCATGTGCATTTATTTCTTGTCCCACAAACATCACTGTCCTGACAGGAAAGGAATATAAAGGCTGTCACTTAGAAGGACAAAATTAGTGTGGCAGGAGATATGAAGAGGCAAGAGAACAAGAGAAACTGAGGGACTGCTGACTAAACAGAGTGGAGGGGGAGACTGGCCAGAATGTGCTGATCAGCCTTAGGAGCCCTTCAGGCTCACGGAGCCTCACATTGAGAGGGAGAGCCAGGGCCGCAGGCTGGAGCAAAGGGCTGGACACTTACTCACTGGAGAAACTGGACCAGCTGTGGTCTGGACTTGGGGACACCAGGCAGAGCAGAGGGCTCTGTGGAGCACTGGACTGGTACAGTGAGTGCGGGGAAAGCGAGCCTCTGCCCTCAGTAGCAGCCCCTCCCCCCTCCGCACGCTCCCTTTGCCGCTCCTGGTTCCCTGAGCTAGGTCCTCATGCGCTAGACAGCTGAGTGGAATAGTCTTTCCAAAAACTAGCTTCAGAGAGATTTCCAGATGCTTCCTCAGTGAAAAGACTGAGTCACAGTTCCAGCATCACAGACTAGCGCCCGCTTGTCAAGATACCTGCGTGAGCATATGTGCACATAAAGTCACAGAGTGCACGCAGCCAGCAGCTCCCAATGATTGAAGAACATTTGCCATGTGAAAGAGATTCATCAGAATCATTTAACCTAAAGAAGGAAACAGACAATTTGGAGAAGAGGATTTAACAAACAAACTGCAATATCCTTACAGTGTTATGGTTTAGATCTAGATTGTCCCCCAAAAGGCTCATGTGCTCAGAGGCGGGGCTTGTTTGTGGAAAGAGGTTGGATCATGGATTGGGCCTTCGGCTTCTCTGTGCTAAGAGAGCACAGATCATTGGATCACTACACTCATCGGTGCATTCATTCATTCATTCATTCACTGATGAGTTCATAGATGAATGTGCTTTTAGGAGGTGGGGACTGCTGCGGGTGGGGCCCTGGGGGTGTGACCTGAAAGGATATCGTCTGGTCACTGGCTCCTCCCTTTCCTCTCTGCTCTCTGGCTGAAATGGGATACACAGCCTGGGACCTCCATCTGGGTCCTTCTGCCATGCCATTTCTGCCGCGGAGCCAACAAACCATAGACTGAAGTTGTGAGCTAAAATAAATCTCTCCTTTAAATTATGGGTACCAGGTATTGTGTCTCAGTGATGGGAAAGTGACTAAGACACATTTTGGTGCCAGAGAAGTGGGGTCATGGCTGTGACTACCTGGCCGTGGTATAGAAGAATTCAGAAGTGGTTTGAGGGAAGAGTTTGGAGAAGAGATGCCTGCTAGAGAATTCCTAGAATGCTGTAAGCAGAGCTTAATACTGGTCAGACCTCAGAAGACCAGAATGCTGTTGGAAATGCAGATAGCAAAGACAAAGTTTAGGAGGTTTCAGTTGACAGCAAAGACTCCATTGGCAGGTAGACTGAAGACCATGGGTGTTACCGTCTGGGATAAAATTTGGGTCATTTTGCTCGTGTTCTGACACTTTGTGAGAAACTGAGTTAAAGGGTAGTGGACTAATCTGGTGGAAGAAATTTCAGAGCAGCCCAGTGTTCAAGCTGTAACAAGAATATTGCTAGCTAGCTGCTTTTAACCAGATCTACAGTGAAAATTAGGATTAAATAACAAATATTAAAAGTTTCCAGTTTCATAAGAAAGGAAGTACTCGCAAAGTTGGGACCATGGAGAGCACGGTCACTAAAAAGGTTAGCATTAATAAAAGTCAAATACTTTGCATCAGTACAATTGGAAAGATGGCTTGAGGGCATCTCGGGAATCGGCAAGACTCCATCCTTGGAAGGCTCAGGGGTACAAAACTAAAACTAGACCCCCTTGCTCCAGAGAGGCCACCTAGGGAATTGGTTTTCTGGGATTCATTTCACACCCTTCAGCCATCCAGGCACTCGGAGGCCCCTGCACCTCAAGGGGGCCTGGCTGTTGTTTAAGCTGGCAGCAGACCTTCACATTGTCCGTGTGGCACTGGTTTTATAGGCGTGCAGAATGTACGAGTTGTGGAATAAGGGAGACCTGGCAGGCCAGGCAGTGTACCCCTGAGAGGGCAGCACATGAAGCTGTGAGAGTGCAGCTGAAAGTGCAGTAGAGTTCCCAGGATGTTGGAGACGCCAGGAATGCTGAATATCTGCTGAGGAGAATCACAGGCAGTAAGTAGAGACAACCAGAGAGAGAGGCCGTGAGGGCTGCAACTGGGCAATGTCGTAGGAGTGCGGCTACCCAAGCCCTTCAGAGCTCACATCTTTCCACAATTTGCCATGGATGCTGGGCATGGAACTATAGGATTTAATGTTCGTTCTGCCGCATTTCAGTCTTGCTTGGGTCCAATTCCTTTCTATCCCCGTATTTCTCCCTTTCGAAATGGCCAGTGTATTTTGGAAATATTTAACTTTCTTACAGGGTCATACATCTAAGAGTTGCCTTAAGTCTCAGAAGAGACTTTAGACTTGGAATTTCCCACAATGCTGGAACTGTTAAGACTTTGGTGACTCTTAGAGGTGGACTGAATGTATTTTGCTTGATGAGATGGACAAGAGCCTTTTGGGGCCAGTAGTGGAATGTCATGATTTAGATCTAGAATGTCCTCCAAAAGGGTCATGTATTCAGAAGTGGGGCTTTTGTAAGGCGATTGGATCATGGGGCACTATAGTTGTCAGTGGAAAGCCACTGGTTCTTTCAGGCTACATGTGCTCTTAAGAGGTGGGGCCGGGTGAGAAGAGGTTGGTCACTGGGGCAGTGACCCGGAAGGGTGCATCTTCCTCCTTTCTCTATCTGCTTACTGGCTGCCATTGAGTTCAGCACCTTCTCATCCACCATGCCCTTCACCGTGCCATTTCTGTCATGGAGCTGGCCAACCATGGACTGAGACCATGAGTCAAAATAAATCTCTCCTTCTTTAAATTGTGAGTGTTGGGTATTTTGTCCCAGTGACCTAAGACAGAGAGAAAAAACGAGAATAGGATGTTGTGAAAAAGAGACAAAATTAGGAAAGATTTCAACAAAAATCTTAGCGCTGTAGATGGAAAAAATCCTACTCCAAGGCACAAGACTATGAAATTCTTGCAAAAAATCCTACTCCAAGGCACAAGACTATGAAATTCTTGCACACAGCCTGAGCCGTGCTGATTCACACTGGGTAGTAGCCCAGAGGAAGGAAAGGGAGTCTGAGGACCTAGGTCAGGACCAGGGGATGGTGTGGAACAGTGGCCCAAAGAGTGTGGAAGGACTAATGTTCCTGAGAGTTTGTGGTGGATCTCAGTAAGAGATCTGGGTAGGAAATTATGAAGTTATGTTGAGACCAGTCAGCATAATCATGTGCTTCTGTCTGGCCATAGTCAAAACTAGTTAATGTGCCACAGGGAAATAAAACCATAGCCAATAAGTATACAAATTTACCTGACAAAAATCTGCAGGTTACCATGCAACTGCACAGAATCTGGACTTTTCATCTATAGGACATGGCAGGCCAAAGAAGATACTTCCCCTTATAATGGCACAGCCCTTGGGCTGGTCCCATGAGCAATCCTACATTAGAACGCTGGGATAACAGGTTGCCTTCCTTTTGCCTCAGCTCCAAGTTTTAAGTAGTTTTTCTTAATACTTCCTGGTAATACACCACAGTCACAAAGCTTCTGTGACCTGGCAGGAAATGAGTAACTGAATCAGGCCCACTGCAAATACCTCCCCCACCCACCCTGACCCAGTACTGGGAGACAATAGAGAGGGGTAGAGACTTGGCTAAGCTGGACAGCATGTGCCCTTTTAAATGCAGGGTGGTGGAGGCAGCACTGTCAGGGACTTACTGTCATTCATTCTCTGTTGACTCCTACATTTCTATACCCAGCCCCACTGTCCCCTGAGTACCACATTCGCAGGGCCAAGTGCCTGCTTGGCATTGTCACTTGAGTATTTTACAGGCATCAAATTTGACATGTTTGAAACAGAACTCTTGACTTTTATGACCCCCGAACTTGTTGCTCTTCTCATTTTCCAATTCCCTCCCCTCAAAAACTGCTCTATTATCCTCCCATTTGCTCAAGGCAAGTTTTGCTAAATGTGACTTCTTGATTCTTGTGTGTTAACATGGATGTACAGCTTTGGAACATTGTGGGTGACCTGCAGGCAGTCAGTGTTCCCTCATTCCTTTAAAGAAAAATAAACTCCATTGCATATAATAAATTAATAGAAGAACTATGTGGATGCAACACATCACACTGTTAATGGCAACTTCCTCTGGGGAGTGGGCCTCAGCAGGATAGAGGAGGACTAGCACTTTCTACTTTATATTCTTTTGTGTTTGAATATTTTACAGCTAGTTTTTATTTCTTGTTTTGATATGGTGCCATTTAAAAATAAATAAAACATATCCATATAATGAAACACTATGCAGCCATTAAATTTGTAGAAGAATAATAAATGGCATTGAAAGATATTTAATAATATATTAAGGGTAAAAACTGATAAGCGAATTATATGTCCAGGAGGATTCTAGCTTAATTTTTAAACTGCATTTGTAAAAACAGATTTGGATTAGGAGATGATAGAGTATAGACGATAGAGTAGGTAAGAGCTTGAGTCTGAGCATGAGCGAGACCTGGGTGTGATCTTAATAGCTATCGATTAGCATTATGGCTTAAGGTAAATTGGGAAAACCTCAGTCTGTTTCTTCTATCATCAAATGGGGATAAGCACACCACAGAGAGGTCTTGGGTAAAGATTTGCTGACATACTTGTCACTTAGGACAGTTAACTGACTCATAAATAAACACATGTTGCTGTCTATGGGAGGAATAATACTTTTCCAATAAAATCTTAATTACTACTATTAAGGATACATACCCAGGTATTAACAAAACATTTACTAGTAAATGAACATACGTTTATCATTTTTAAACTTACTAATTAATGAGGAAACCAGTCAGTTATCACAACCAAGTCAAAGGAGAATTCTAAGAATCCCACATATAGGCAATCGGAAGTGTTGAAAAAAATTTACAAATAGATGTAAAATTAGTCTATCCGCATGCAATAATCAAGGGCCTTCGCTTGACACAATTTATTTGCATTTCTGTAGATGGGGAGTGTGTGCACCGTGATCAGTTTTTCACACTTGCAGAGCTGTAAAGTAGCTCCAGGATAAGGAAAGGCAAGTTACAGATTCAGGAGACTTAGTCATCCTTTTTGCCCATTTTGAAATGTTTCGCAAATTTTCCTGAAATCCATTTTAAAAAGAAAAGAAATATATATGGTTAAAAGGGACCCCCATGTTTGTATTCACAAATCTTACCGTGTAGATATCTGTTGCTCACACTTCATCAGGGTTCTCACAGATTTTACTCTGCCCGTCCAAACCAATACATTTAAAACAAAAATAGAATCAGATTCCTGCACAGCGATCAATAATAGTTCACTTCCTTCACTTGGCAGTAGATTATAGTCACGATTCATTACAGATAAAATTCTTCACTTTTTTAACTCTCCTTTTAATATTTTTCTTTTTAATGGTTATACTTGCACATAGTATAAAATATCAAGCCTTGGAATCTGAAGATTTTTTTTGAACCAAGATTTATTGGTCCATTTTATATATACATAATGATCACATTCATCATAGTTAATTTGTACCTGTACATGATATATCTTGGGTTTTTTTCCCTTTCCCCATCCCTCCCTTCAACTCCTCATCCCTCCTTATTTGCAACAGCTTTATTTACATTTTTCCATTTTTTCCTCTTTTTCTTTTTCCTTTCCTTCCTTTCCCCCTCCTCCCTCCCTAGTTTTCCTTCCTATTTGAATATTTTCTTTCTTTTTTTGCAATGTCTGTTATACATTTTTGTCCTTATTTACACTTACAGTTTCTCACATCAGAGAAACAATTTGATATGTACTCATGTGTGTCTGATTTATTTTACTTAAGAGTATGTTCTCAAGGTGCATACATTTACTTGTAAATGCTTCAGTTTATCCTTTTTTATGGCAGAGTAGTACTCCATTGTAGGGGGAAAAACACTACATCTTCTTTATCCATTCATCAGTTGCTGGGCATTTGAGTTGTGTCCAAGATTTAGCTATTGTGTTGTTATAAACATGATTGTTCATATGTCACTGTGGTATGATGCTTTCAATTCTTCTGGAAAGATACCAAGAAGAGGACTAGCTGGGTCAAATGGAACCTCTAGTTGTAGTTTTTTGAGGAATTTCCACATTGATTCCACAGTGGCTGGACCAGTCTACATTCCCACCAACAGTGGAGAAGGGTTCCTTTTTCCCCACAGCCCCATCAGCATTTGTTATTGAAGACTTTTTCTTTTTTAACTTTTGATTTCGAAATAATTTCAAACTTATAGGTGACCAAAATCAACAACAGTACAACACTCATGTGCCTTTTACCCAGAATCTCCCATTTGCTTTATCTTTGCAGTCTCTGTACTTTACACACACATGCATGCCTGTGCACGCATCCACACACACACACACGCACACACACATTTTCTGAACCCTTTGAAGAAAAGTTACATGTATCATGACCCTTTACCCCTAAATACTTCAGTACTGTGTATTTAGTAAGATTAGGGACGTAAGGATAATCTCTTACATAGTCACAGTGTGGTTATCAACTTCATTGATTTAGCCCTGCTATTTTGATCTACTCTAACATTCACATTCCAATTTTCTCAGTAGAACCAATAGTGTCCTTTTATAGTATTTTCCCCCTCTGTACAGGACTCAGCCTGGGGTCAGGGATTGCATTTAGTTGTCATGTCCCTTAACCCTTTTTGACTCTGGAACATTTCCGTAGGCTTTTTTGGTCTTTTATGGCACAGACATTTAGGAAGAATACAGCCAACCTTTTTCCTTTTTAAAATAAATGTAGAATTTTGCACTTATCAGTGCTTCCTCATAAGTAGTTTGTGATTGTTCATTCTTGGCCAGAACATCACACGGAACACATCACATTGGGTCTTTCTTAGAGCAACATGCTTGGAACCACAGACACCTGGCTGTCCTTCATTGGCGATGTTGATCTCAATCACCTCGTCGCCACATAGTCCATTTTGTCTCCTGCATAATTGCTGCTTTTTTTGTTTTGTTTTTGTCTTCCTGGCAACTAGCAAGTAGTCTATGGGGATGTACTTGGAGACCATGAAAACATTGTTCCTCCGCAAAACGCCCGCCTTGGGCTTAGCAGCCATGAGTGATTCCTGATCGAGCCCTTCCTTACTGTGCTGATTGCAAAAGATAATTGTCCAGGTCTGACCCTCCCTCGGCATCTGTAGTTCATCCTCACAATTCAACTGCCAGCAAAGCCCCTCCCCGCCATGGGCTGATTTATTTACTGTCGCTGTGGACTCCTAAACTGCCGTCATTAAGGGCTTATAATTTGGTACTGTACTTCATTATTTTGGCCCTTCCACAGTTCCAGATATGCCATCTGGGAGCCCCTCCCAGCTGGCTCCTGTGTCCTCCTGACGTGTTCCACCGTCTTTGACACGTCTTTACTTTCTGGGAGGGCTCACCTTGTACAGTCCTCCCACTGGACTTCCTGGGAGGGCTCACCTGTCCTCCCACTGCTCTGGAATCGGTTGTTTCTCCGAGGGACCCTGGGGAATGGTATTGCAGGCTAAGATCTGAGAGCTACTGGAGTGTCTTCTTCTTGACCTTTTTAGCAGACAGAGCTGGGGAATAAATGCACATAGATACACATCTACACTGTGTTAGATTTTCAGAGCCAATGGTTTTAAGAGAGCAGATTTAATGGAGGACATTTACAGATTGCAATATTCACCCAGAAGCCAAATGCAGAAGGTGCCGAATGTCCATCTAGGCACTGGAGACCCAAAAGATCCAATTGAGGGCTGGGAGCCCACAGCACTGTCCATGTACGTCCGTGTCTGCACATGATGGCTGGAACCAGGACACGATGCTCGCAGCAGAGATGACAACCAGAGCTCCTCCGAAGCAACAGCAGCCATCCTCGACGACAGCAAGGCCCCGAGCTCCTTACTCGACGAGGACAGCCCAGTTCCTTTCGGAAAAACCAGCCGCAGCAGAGCTTCTCCTGGGAAACAGCTCGCCAACTAGCTACAGCTCCCACTCTGTCTTGTGTTGCATCAGCAACAACCCTCAGGTGGATCCTCTACGCCCAGCATCACACCAATTCAGTCCAGCTGGGCGTTCTGGCGCAAGTTGACCATATTAGGTCCACCATGTACACGCACTCTGAATGCAGACTGGGGCACACAGCCGTACACGTCAGTGGCACACACTCATTCTAGAAACAGTGAGCCTGCACCCAATGCATCCAATTCCACCGGCCTAAGGTATAACAGGCATCCCAGGTGGCTCCCACATCGAGAAGGAGGAGGACGCTGTGTAGGCTCAGGGGGGACTGTGACCTGAAGGAGGGAGAGCAGGGTGCTCCCTCCCCTCCTCTGCTCTACCCTGAGCAGGCCGCGCCCCCTGGAAACAGACATGCCCACCAACCTGCAGTGAAAATTCGCAGGGAGATTGCTTTTGGGACCATCACCTTCACAGAGCAATGGTGAGTCTTGTTTTACTTCCTTTGTATCCACTCCTAGCGTGTTCAAGGTGCCCGAGCTTTTCATGAGTTTTGAATGAATGCTGGAGTAGTGGTTCAAATGATGCTCCATCATTAAACTGGACTGCGCCGCGCAAAGAAACAAGCCACCTGGAAATGTCTCTCACCACTGCATGCTGAAAAACAGCACGTGTGCAAAGGCAAAGTCACAATCCATTTTCATTCTAGCCATCAGCTCGAAGAATTAGCCAAGAAAAGTTCAAAAGACAAATAATTGGACATTTGAAAAATTAGGCAATCATCTCAGCAGAAAAACGGGCTGAGGACATGAAATGGCAAGGTGAAAAATAAGAAATACAAATAGATGATAAATAAATGAAAATATGCTCATCCACATTAATAATTCAAGAAAAGCAAATGAAAATAATGATTAAATAATTTCTCTCTCTCTCATTTTTTTTTCTTTCTTTTTTTTTTTTTGGTCCAGCAGTGTTTGGATAACAGAAACAGAAAAAGAATTAACCTAAGTGGAGAAAAATATATGAGCTACATTAAACTCAATTCCCTCTGCAGCAACATCACAGCAGACTGTCAGTGTTGACTCCTTTATCCATTCGTAGGTTGAACCTCTTAAGTTTATTCAGCTTTATGGGCTTAGCATTTAATGTGATGCTTGCCACGTAGTAGGCTCAATGCAGGAAAGACCATATTTCTTAACTACAGAGCAATAAACTTAGAAATTAATAGCAACAATTTATCTACTGCTTTGAAATTAAAAACAGATGTACATACGTGTGCCTTATGAGAATACGTCAGTGAGTATTGTGTATACAGGTGGTCACGCATATCTAAGGGCTATGGATTCGTGGGTTAAACCATAAATACTGAACAGATTTGAAAAATTGCATCTGTATTGAACATGCATAGACATTTTCCTCTTGTCATTCCCCAAACAGTGCAGTACAACAATTATTGCTGTAGTACTTATATTGCATTAGGTATTTATATTACATTAGGTATAAGTAATCTAGAGGTGATTTAAATAACACAAGAGTATGTGTACCGGTTCTGTGCTAATACTGTGGTATTTATATAAGGAACTTGAACATCCTCAAATTTTGGTTTCATCAGTGGGTCTCAGAACCAGTCCACCTCAGACACCGAGAGAGGACCATACCAGCGTGACAGTGTCCTGTGTGTTTGTGTGGGGAGGTATAGCTTACTCCTTGGATTGAGCCTGTATCTGGGTGTGTTCCTGTGTCTGCTTCTGTCTGGTGTGATGTGTACACCAGTGTGGGAACCTGTCCCGTTTCAGGGTGTGAAGAGGTGTGGAAGGTGTGCCGTGTCGTGTGATGAAGGCAGAGGCCTAAGCCTGTGGCTCCCAGGAGGTGCGGCAGAGCCAGCTGCAATGTGTTATGGACACACTGTGGGCTTCGGAGTCTGTGTCCCTGCCTGGCCGATGCATAGGTCCTGCTGCAGCAGGTGGAGTGTGGTAGGGGACAGGGGCCGGGGGACCTGGGGATGGAGGGGGGGACACAGGGAGACACAGGGAGCAGTGGATGGGAAGCAGGAGCAGAGACGGGGCAGGAAGACAATGCAATGCCTTGAGGCCATCTCTCTGCGAGTCCCACCGGGCTCTGACCCCTGCCCCTCCCATCTCCTCCAGTGTCTCCTCCTCTTCCTCGGAGCTACGGCAGGGAGCACGTTCAAGGTCCTTGTGCTCTTGTTTCCCCAGTGGAGGTTTGAGGGCAAATGGTCCTGGTAAGAGGAGGGGCAACGTGTTCATTACAGAAAATAAGGAGCACAAATGCATTCTAATAAATCAGCGCAGATTTCCGAGCAGCATGGGGTCTCGCGGTTCCGAGGGCCGTGGAATTCAATATGATATGCTTCAGCCTGTCGGCTAATGGGCTGCTGCTGGAGGCCATGTGACCCAGCCTTCCCGGGACGTGAAACGATGCTGAAAAGTGGCCCAGATTTATTTATTGGGATGGTGTGTGTTCCTGCCCCTGGGTGTGTGGGGAAATGAGAAGTTATGAAAACAGGTATTTGTAAGCAAGATGGGAGGAGATGAGGATTTCAGACGGCCCCAAGGCCTGGGCAGAAGCCTCTGAGCTTGCTTATGGCCCTGTTGCTGGCCTGTGATTGTCCCACTCGTGTGATCAACCGCCTCCTCCCTTCCTGAGCTTCAGCATCCTCATTTGTTAAGTCCATTCATTGGTTCTTTACTTCCTCTTCTCACCAGGCATTCATTCATGCCTGGAGCTCTCCACCCACTACTTCTGGATGCTGCGTTGGTTAGCACAGCTGCCTATAGGAAAGGACAGGTCGGCTCTGCGCTTATGAGCTCCAGCCCTGCAGGAGGCTGGATGGCAGCTGAGCAGCTGCCACAAGACACCCCTGTTTTGCTTCTAGAAAGAACCCTCTAGAGTCTGTGTGTTTTGTCTGTAGAACCAAAGCCGGGTTAGCTGCCCTTCTACCAATGCCACTCTTATTCCGAGCTAACATGTTAGCTCGGTTATTTTAAGAACATAACCCTGATGCTGTTGCCTCTGAACCCTTTTCCTGTGGCAGGGAGGAAACCTCCCACGTGGGCTTCAGCCCTCTGTTGAATCCTGCCCATCTTTCAGCAAGAGTTTCCTTGGCCTTTGGCTCTGGGCACACACCATCACGGCACCAGGGCCGGCGTGAGCTGGGACCCAGAGGCGCCAGCAGAGACACAGACCTCAGCCCAGGGGAGGCCGGGGCCAGCCGGGGCCAGGAGAGGAGCTGGCCTTGCTCCTCAGAGGCAGGGGAAGCTGAGAGAGTGAGGCTAGGAGGCCCTCAGCTCACGGATGCAGGGGAGGGAGTAGTGGTGGGTCCAGGTGTAGAGATGGGCAGAGCAGCAGGAGGACCTGCCAGTGCCCGGGGATGATGGCGCCAGGATGGAGAGCTGCCAACACATTCTCGGTTTGACGAGGTGGATTGGGGCCAGGGAGCCTGTATCTGGGGAGAAGGGGCTGGTCTAGAGCCCACATCCCACTGGTTCCCGCCAACCCAGAAGGGGCCTGGCACTCGTGAGAGGGCTCAGCAGCAGAGGTATCTGCGCCCACAGGGTGAGGTCCTCCTATGACACCTGGGGAAGCTGCTCTCTAGAAAGGCTTTCGTCTGCGATCTGCAAAGAACACTGACACACACACACACACACACACACACACACACACACACCCCGCAAATCAAAAGGCCTTCACTGCACCTGGCAAGGCAGGCCACAGTTACGCGGGGAAGAACCAGTCTGCTGCGTTTCTTAAATGTGCATGTTATAAAGTGCTCAGTGCATGTTTACATGAACAAACAGCTTTTGGGCAAATGGACAAGTTTAAATTGGGCTGAGAAGGCTGAGAAGGCTCTCGACATTTACCCCTCACCCCTCTACCCACTGAGCCCCGCAGTCAGGACTGCTTTCATTCATTCTCCACGTTGCTCATTCATTCACTCTTTCCACACACATTCCCTAGCAGCCCCTCTGTGCGGAGGGCGGGATTGGGACACAAGAGGAGAGTGTCTAGTAGACAGAGTCACATGAAGTGGTTAAAGGGACACCGAGGGCTGTGGGGGCCCAAGACAGCAGCGGCCAGTCAGGAGAGCAGAGGAGGTGACCCTAAACCATGGGGCAAGTCGGAAGCTCCGCAGCCCCACCGCAGCCAGGAACATTGGGGGCCATGGACAAGACACAGACCTCCCCCGGAGATGGATGAGAAGGGCGTTTCTGGGAGACAGCGAGGGTGTGGGTGGGGAGGCGGGGTTATGGCAGTGCTTGGCAGTGCTGCAGAAAAGGGGGCGTCCCCTCCAATGGGTGCCAGTTAGGTTCTTCCGGGTGCAGTGGCCCACTGTGGAGGCCCAATCTTCATGGCTTTAGGTGGTGGTACTGTACAAGGGGTGATCAAAAAATACAGTGACTGCTTACTTTTAAAATTTTATTACACTAAAAGACGCATTACCTTGAACCCCCCTCAAAATACTCCCCCTTGCTTTGAACATACTTATCATTCTTTCCACTTTCTGAAGCAGTTCTGGAAGTGATCTTTCGTGAATGTCTTTATGAGGTGTGATCAAAAATACAGTGAATGCCGCAGCCAGGTGCCATCCAAAAGAAAAGCAGACTTGTAAAAACATGACAGTGTGTCCGCCTTATTCACCAGAATGTCCTGGCATCGTGCAACTTCTGACTCTTCCCCAAAGTCAAAATGACCATAAGAAGTAAATGTTTTGAATCGATTCAGGACATTAAGGCAGCCAAGACAGTGCAAACAGACATTCACCAAAGAGGACTTCCAGAACTGCTTCAGAAAGTGGCAAGAACAGTGGGATAAGTGTGCTCAAAGCGAGGAAAAACATCTTGAGGGAGAGAGTAATGACAATGTGTCTTTTACTGTAATAATCTTTTAAAGTTTAAGCACACACTGCGTTTTTCATAGATCGTGGTGGAGAAGCTGGCCCCAAATGGGACTCCAAAATTCAGATGAGGATTGAGCTGGATCCTGGTAGCAAGAAGTCCCTTTTTAAAATCTTCGCGGGAGTGACATGACCAGCTCCACCATTCAGAAAGGGCGTCCTGGGTGACCGTGGAGAAGGCTGGAGGCAGAGAGTCAGCTGACTGCCAGAAAATGGCCCATACAGAATACAGATTTTCCAGAAATATGACAAAAGGCCAATTCTTTTCATCTGCAAAGAGATGCTACAAATCAACAAGAAGCAGATCAGTCAAAAAAATGAATGAAGAGCACGAACAGCCGGTTGGTAGAAAAGGAAACACTAATGGCTTTTAAACACCCACAAAAGAGTCTCGGCTGCATTCATGACACAAGAAGTGGAAATTAAATCTATAATGAGATGATGCCATGTTTGCATCCATCAATTGGCAAAAGTTATTGTTCTGACAATATGCTGCGTCGGGCAGGATAGGGACCTGGCGTGCTCACATAGTGTTGGTGGGAATGAAAATTGGTTCAGCCTCTTTGCAGGACAATTGAATTACACTGATTATCGTTTAAAATGCACGTACTCTTTGACCAAGTAATTCAACTTCCGTGACACGTGGCACATGTATGTATGGACACAGAGACCATGGTCCCCACAGCACTTTGGTAATAAGAAAAACCTAGAAATAATCTGAACTACAGATTTAGTGAAGTCTAATATAAGTAACTGCAATATGTTGCATAATGGAGTGCTACAATATCATGAAAAAAAATCAAGGCCCACAGTGTCATGATATCGTGTCCAAGATGGTTTTTAGGTGGAAAAAAAAAAAGCAGAGCGCAGGCCAGGGTGTGAAAAGAGAAAAGGAACACACACACACACACACACACACACACACACACAAGAATTCTTATACATGCACAGACTACCTCTAAAAGGACACACAAACCCCACGACAGTAGGCACCTCTGGGGACAGAACTGGAGAACTGAGGGACGGGGCAGGAGGGAGGGTAGTTGTCACCATAAACTTTTTGTACGGTTTTTATCTGTTTTAACTGTATATATGCATTAATGTCATATGTGCACTTACATGTGTGTATATATGTGTATGTTCATTGCATATTTTTATAAAATAACAGCAAAGGCCCAGATGGTGGAGGTGCCTTCTGGTTTCCATAGAAGAGAATTAATGTGTGTGTATGTGTGTGTGTGTGTGTGTGTGTGTATGTGTGTGTTTTACAGGGGGTTGAGCCCAGGGTCTTCATACTTCAGCCCTTTTTAAAAACATTTTATTTTGAGACTGGTCTCACTAAGTCACTAAATTTCCCAGGCTGGACTTGAACTTGTGTTCCTCCTGCCTCAGCCTCCCAGAGTGCTGGGATTACAGCCGTGTGCCACCATGCTGATTTAAAAACTTTTTTTTAAAGGAAACCAGTGTGACACATATAACATTCATCCATATTTCATCAGAAGAATGTGGAATGGTATAAACACTTTTGGGCTCATTGCCCATGCACCTGAGACCCCTCTCTTAATAATGCTTTTGTCCCCTCCCCTCCTGCCAGACGCCATTTCACACACAGCCTGTGAGCACGGAGAAAGGACTGAACGGGGGTGGTATTTGGAGGCCTGCAGCCACATGGGTGGGCAGCCCCTCTCCCTGCTGGGAGCCCGGCTTTGGGGCAGGCACTCTGCGCACTGCCTCCAGATGCTGTCTGCTCCCACACAGGCGGCCCTGGGGGCTGCAGTCAGGGGACTTTCCCACCTGCACTGATGCGGTGGAGCTGTTTCCTTCTCCTGCTGTCCCATGGAGCTCTGCACCTGCTGGGCTCAGAGCTTCGGGGGCAGCCGCATTTCCCAGGAAGGGCAGCTTTCTGTGACCTCAGACCAGGTGCCTTCTCTCTGGACCTCAGTTTCCTCAGCTGTAAAGTCACCTTGCCAAGATGGCTGGGTGACTCTGGTGCCCAGGACAAACACATAGTCATCCTTTTCCTCTGGGGCTTCCCATCCCCACAGCCTGTCCTAGAACATCCAGGCCAGAGGTTGGGCATCTTGGTTACTAACGGACCCTCTCTGCTGTCACCTTGCTGCCAAGCTCAGCCATTCCCACAGCAGAGCCCCCAAGTTACTCCAAGATTTCCCTGCTGAGTAAGCCTCAAGGTGCAGGGTGACCTCAGGGAAGCTGGAGGTCAACAACCTTAATAGGCTTGAAGGCTCATCAGAGACATTTGCTGACATGTCACTATGCCAGGCCTCCCCCCAGGAACCCTGTCCCCCATCCTCGAGGCCCCACCTCCCCTGGTCAGAGCTCACCCATGACTCGAGGGTCCCACCAGCCTGGCAACACAGAGCAGGAGTTTAGAGCTCGGGCTCCAGAGACTAGAATCCAAGACCAGCCATGGCATTTACAGAATGCCACTTTGGACATGCGACTTCATCTCATCATTGAATCTCAGTTTCCTTGTTAAGGACTGAGGTGATAAGATGGTACGTCTGGCTTCCATCCGAGGACTCGAGGGTCCACATCTGGGGATTCAAACAATGGAGGGTCAAAACTATTTGCAAAAGCCAGGTGTGGTGGCACACACCTGTAATCCAAGCACTGTAGGACGGCGAGGCAGGAGGGTCATAATTGTGAGTGCAGCCTGGGCAACTTACCCACTTAGCAAGACCCTGCCTGTCTCAAAAAAAAAAAAAAAAAAAAAAAAAAAAGACCGAGGATGTAGTTCATTACAAAGGTCCTAGATTCAATCCCCAGTATTATCTGAAAAAAGAAAAAGAAAAGAAAAATTTGCAGAAGTAATCGTGTCTAGTTAGGTGGGGTGTCACATTGTAACCCCAGAACCTAGGAGGCTGACGCAGGAGGGTCACAGCCTGGACTACACAGAGAGACACTGTCTTAAAATGAAAACAAAAAGCAACAATGAAACACCCCCCAAAAGTGTGTCTCTACAGAACAAGTGTGACTCTTTTCTTCATTATTCTCTGAATGCTATAGCTTAACAACCGTTTCCATAGCATTTACATCTAGAAATGATTTAAAGTGTACGGGAGGGTGTGCATAGTGATATCCCAGGATTACACCACGTCATAGAAGGGCCTTGAGCATCCTTGAGCGTGGTGTGCACAGCGGGTCGCAGACGGAGCCGCTTTGCCCCAGTTGTGGGGAGTGTTTCCTGTGATGGGTGGACAGGCAGAGCCCACCCTACTCCAGCTGCGAAGAGGTGGGGCAGGTCATTCCCGGACGCTGTGTGTATGTGTGGGGCGCTCTCTGTGGCTGTGAGATAAACACGGTCATTTTCCTGCAGCAGCTGGCGTATTTAAAGATCAAGGGGGGAGAAAAATGTGTGTGTATATTAAAACAAATATGTTTTCATAGCAAATACATCTTGTGGCAAAAACAATAACACCGTGTTCCCTGAGTCTCTTCTTGGGGGACAGGAGAGCACATTTCCCAATGTCCCAGCTTACGGGGTTGCCTCACGCGACAAGGTTCTGGCCACCGGCATGTGGCCGGAGGTAGAGTTGGCTGGGCCCTGAACGTGTTGCTTGTCATCCGGCCGCCTGTTCTTCCCTGAGGCAACAGGAGGCACCATGGAGAGGGCAGAGCCGTGTGGAGGGGGAAGAACCGTGTGGAGGGGGGAGAGCCGTGTAGAGGGGTCATCCTGGAGGACCACTTGACCCACAGCTGACTGCATGAGCAAGGAGAAATTGCTGCTGGGTAAAGCTGCTGAGACCCGGGAGTTTGTTATTGCAGTACTTACAGGACTTTTAAAGTTACAGCACGAGGCTTCACCTAAGCGGGTCCTTCAGCTGGCCTCTGTGGGCTGCATCCTCAGACTTCTGACCTGTCCGTGTGGGGCTGATCCTCCCCATACAGCTGGTGATAAACCGGCCCACCCACTGAGGCCAGCAGCCGGCTCTGGAAATGGCTCAAGGCAGATGCATTTCAGTGATGAGTGCGGAGCTACCCGATCATGTCTCCGGACTCAGGAATCTGCTGATGACGCCAAGTGAGACGGAAGCACGCGGCCCTGAGGGTCCTCAGCATCATTCTACGAGGGGTGAGGGAAAGCCAGTTGCAGTGGACTGAAAGCTCGTGTCCTCCCCAGATTCATTTGATGAGCTCCTCACCCCCAACATGATGCTATAGGGAGGCCTGGGAGCTAACCAGGGCGCGAGGGCGGCACCTTTACAGTGAGGATGCTCTTGGAGTCATATGTTGGATGAGTTACTTCTATCCCCTCTCCCCCCAGCTCTGTAAAATGGCTGGAATATAAAATGTATTGGAATCTGCCCCACAGGTTAAAAGTGGGAAGGACAATGATAGCATTACTTGCAACCCCAAATATACAAACAGATAACAGCTGAGTTTCGAGGTTCTCCAGCTCCAGCTGTGACCCTCTGTGCTAGCTAGAGCTCTCTGGGCTCTTTGCATGGCAGAGGGCTGGTGTTGGCTTCTGCCCTGTTTCTCTGACCAACCAGAGCAAAACGGAGTCCCTCACTGCAGAGGCTTAACTCATGTCCCTAACTTGCTGGGCAAAGGGACGAGTTGCCTCTCACTCTGGGCCTTCTTTGTCTAAGTCATAAAATTGAAAGGTTGGACTGTGGTGGCCATGCATACAGCATTGTAAAAAGCTCCTTGTACGGGAAGTAAAGCTGTAGCTGCTTGGGCTAAAGACAGAGATGGGCCTGAGTGCTGAGGGGCCGCCACCTAACGACCAGAGCTCCTGGGGGGAAGGTGGCAGGGTGGGATGCCCCTCAGGACTCAACAGTCCCCACTCAGTCCCCCCCAAATCATGCCTGGCTGGAGGCAGAGGGCCCGAGTAGGGGTAACCTCAAAGGCTGCCATAGCTGCATCCTCACTTGGCTGTGGGCATCTGGTGGGCAAACCTGGATGGGGTGCCAGCCCCCGGCAGGGGAACTGCAGAATCATGAATTGGGAGCTGGGACCAAGAGGCCGGCACTCGCGGGGAATGGGAAGCAGGTGTAGGATCTGATTGTTTTGTAAAACAGTAACCCTGAGGGGGCCTAGGACCTGAGCAGGTGCCAGTGGTCATGGCCTCCCCTAAGTGGCTTCCCTCAAGGCAGACGGGCTGTGCAGAACGAATGCATCTCTCATGCCACTTAGGGGGCGGGGGAGGGGAGAGTTCCAGGGAGCTGGGGTCTCACTTTATTTTTAACTCAAGGCCATCTGCTTTTCACTTTCCACCGGGTGGTCGAGAGTCTGGGAAATATTCAGAGTGAACATATGTCGCTCCCCCAGGGTCTAGGAGGAGGCGGTGCCGGGAGGGGGCGAGGGCCTCTGCCGCCAGGGACGGAGCTACAGGACCAGGTGTGTTGGCAGCACCCGGAATGGCCTCTTCAGTGCAGCTTTAGCAGTTCTGCTCTCTGGGGAGGAGCCCGGCCTCGAGCTCCCCGGGAGAGGCTGGGACTCGCCCCGCACACCTGCTCCACGCACACGGCCGAGGGCTGGTGCTGGCCTGTGGAGCTGTCCCTTCTCCCAAGGCAGACGTCCCTGCCAGGTGGCCGAACCTAGGGACAGGGCCTTCCTTCCTCGGAGAGATGGTCCCCGGTTGCAAGATCCCCCAAACTCCTCCCTCTGCCTCCCCCGGGATCTCAGAGTTTCCTGGAGGCAATAATTAGCTTCCCAGGCAGACATTAACTGCAAGGAGAGAAAAAAAAATTAAAAGGTGCCCTTTTCCTACCAACTGACCCAAAATGAACGAGCACTGCCCACCCCAGTGGATTTGCTGTCAAAAATGATCACGCAGAAAAACTGTCAATACTCCGCAGCCCGTTAATACAATGAGCCTGTGGTTAGCAATGCTCGGCTTTGTTTTATTATTGCATTTCACAAAGTTACCAAGACAACTGAGGCCAAGTCACAGAACCTTGACTTCATGCGCCATGAAAATTTAATAAAGAGTTTTTAAAGGCTTTTAAGAGGCAGGAGCTGCAGCTTCTTACAGGCAGGGCTGGGCACAGAGGGAGGAAGGCTGGGGCCAGCGGGGGTCGCGCCAGACCTCCCGGAGCCTCTGCCAGGGCCGACGAGGTGGCAGCAGTGTCCCTTGGCAGGTGAGTTTCAGCACGTCGAGACCATGCCTTCCCTCAGCGGACATTTATGGAAACACCTCCCGGGCGCCAATGGATGCAGGCTCTTTGCATCCCCGGTGACGTGATTTCCACTGCACAGGAGAGGAACAGGGGTCAGACAGGAGTCACTGGGCCATGTCAACAAACAGAGCAAGCTCCAGACCCAGGTCTGTCTGATTTCAACACCCCGGGTCTTTCCGGAACAGCTCAGGTCTCCTCAGCATCAGATCCCCACTCTGATGTAAGATATTCTGAAGGGAAACGATCCCTGCAGCCTGGGCCAGGCCCAAGGGTGCCACAGTGAGGAGCAAGGTCCTGCGGCCCTGCACTGCAGTCCTGGCTGGAATCAGAGCAAATGTCTTCCTTCGAGTTGGAGGCGATGTTTCCCTGGAGTCTCCTGGTGAGCAGGTTATGCAGAGTCCTTCTTCCTCTGCTCTCTGAATCTGGCTCAGAAGCAAATTGCCAGAAATGAGCAAAACATTAGTGATTTTACAATCTTATACCAACACCCATGGACTTGTTCAAGAGTGCATGCACGCTGGCTTGGTACGTGAAAGTGTCACCCTGCATGGTTTTTCTAAGTTATATAAAAATCAAGACTTTGGGTTATAAGAGGCGAAGGCAACTGAATATGCTGACTATTCTGAAGAGCTCCTTTGTGTCCCAGAACAGAAACAAACAAAACAAAACAAAAAATTGGACTTCCATTGTGAGGGAGAAATTCATAGCCATGTGGGAAAATCTATCTTGCATCCATCAAACCAAATAAGAGACTGGCAAAAAATATCAAGGAGGCAAGGTGGATTTTAGCTTAGGAGACACGATGGTGAGTCCCCTTGCTGAGCAGGGACACCTCCCTCGGCCCCTGGGAATGCCAGCTCCCCACCGGGAGAGTCTGTCTTCTCCGAGCTTCCAGAGAAGGTGCTCAAATGCTGAATGTTGCAAGCCCAGTTTTCAATTATAGGGCCGAGGAGCACAGGACATTAATCAAGAAATGAAAGAAAAAAAAATTCAGCTATTTTGGAGTAACACTGCCAATCACAAGGCAAATTCCAGACACTGGAGGAGCAGGCAGGGACCATTTTTCAGCCCGCAAATGTCTTTAAATAAGTGAGGATGAAAGGGAGGGGGAAGGAGAGGAGTTGACCACTTTGGCTTCATTTGTCTTGGCAGACAACATTATTCAAGAGAGCTTTACCTTTGTCCCTTTACACTTGTAGGACACCAGAAGCTCCTCTGAAGGTAACACTGCAGCTCAGCAGCACTTTGGTTTACGAAAGAAACACTTGCACATTTATTATGCTTCCCGTGATCTCGCCTCATGTTCCTAGATTGATGGAGGAAAGAAATCACCCACATTTGTGTGGCTAGGACTGGAGGAGCCCTCACAGTCTGTGTGGCCTGCAGAGCCTTCCTGGGGTGCTCAGTGGGAGAAGAGCAGTCCCCAGGACTCACATCTGTAGCATGGGGCCAAGATCCACAATGGTGCCAGCGAAAGAGGAAAGGGGCCTGGAGCCAGCAGCCTCCATGTGAATCTTGGCTCTGCCCTTCAGCAGCCATGACACCTTGGACAAGGTGTGTAATCTCCTGGCCATCGGAAAAGACAGTGATGATCACCTTCAGCCTTCAGTGGGCAGTTGGGAGGGTCAAGATGAGAAGACAGATTTCAAAATACTTTGTAAACTGTGAAGCACTGAGCATGCGTTGTTAAATTCACGTAGTAAGGGAATTAGTTCTAGGAACGCCGATTCCTTCCCAGCCTCATCCAATGCCACTTCATTTATCCACGGCCACAGCAGGACGACTCTCTCCAAGTGAGACACCGGAAACAGGCACAGCTGATGTAGAGTAGGAGGGACAGGCTTCATGCCCTAATAAGGAGCACCGTGGGAGCTAGCAGCTGGGGGTCCTTCTCAGTCTCCAGGGCTGAAAGAAAGGGGTTCCCTAGGGGACACAGCTAAGACCTGAACCCGGGCCCAGGTGCGGAAAGGGAGGAGCTTGATTATGAGGGCCTAGCTGAGGGCAGCCCTCGTTATGTCCACTCCAGGGCTCTCTGGTTGCCTCCTGGCAAACACGGATGGTGGGGGCTGGAGTGCGCCAGCCTGAAGGGTAGTGATGCTGGGGAATCCAGGTGAGAGATGGTGACTCGGGGCTGGGGAGCGCACAGAGTTCGGAGGAGAAACCAGAGGAGCTGAGGAGGCCAGCTTGGGAGTAGGGCTTGGAATCCAGGAGGTCTTGCCTCTTCCCACAGGGAGGGTCCCGTTATGACCCACACTGGCTAACAGCTGCCCTGGACCCCGCCAGGCCAGGGAGGGACCCAGTGCTCGTCCCTGAGGAGCAGAAAAGCGAGCCTAGTCCCCTGGGGGCTGGAGGAAGGCAGCAGGCAAGGGCAGTGTGAAGGCCCAAGGAAGCTGGCCAGGCACACCGGAGGGCCTAGGGTGGCACTCAGGAAAGGGTGGGCTGGGCCCGTCAGGTCCATCGGCTTGTTCTCCAGAAGAAGCTGCCTTCCTGGGGCTGCCCGGTGGCTTATCATTCTTGGGGCACACACCCCAAACGGAGCCCCAGCTGTGGGCCAAGGGTCGGCAAGCTCTCAGCAGGGAGGAGAGGAAGGGTAGGCAAGGGCGGGGGAGACAAGAGGCTGGGCTGGATCCTGAGGGACTGTTATGGTTTGTGTCTAGATGTCCCCCCAAAGCCTCATGTGGTAAGAGATAGCTGGATCTAGAGTGTGGGCTGCCCTGAGGGCAGGTAGCCTAGATAGATACAGGAAGAAGCTTAACTAGCTGCTTGTTTGCATTGCTGATTTGCATACATTCCTTGCATTTTCCTCACTTTACTTTGCGGCCGGCTGC